>JARJEB010003233.1:0-15460 GCA_030264535.1 Liometoxenus newtonarum
GTTACTTTTATAAATCTTAAAATGTTCACTCTTTTTTAAATTTTGAACCGTTCGTAGAAAAATAGTGTACGCAACTTTTGCGGAAAGTGTGCGTGCCAAACTCATTGGCATACAGCACTCGCCTGCGGCTCGTGCTCTAGCAGCCAACTCATTTGGCACGCCCTCATTTTCTGATGTTAAATGTACTATTGTTGAGCATAATTAATAAAATGAATAAACAATTCAATTAATACTTTATAACATTTATAAATCCTTTAAACAATATATATTTTAAATGGATTTCGTATTCATTTGATATTTTGTATGTGTTTATATGGTACTATATTTCTTTTCATCGTAAATTACGATTATTTGGACAATTCAGGTACTAAAATCAACATTATTGTTGTATCCATCAATTTTTTCAGGCTATGTGTTACTTAAATAGTTGAAGCTACTTAACAAAGTCGCTTCTTAGCTGTCTTGAGTAGGTAATTTACATTTTACGGGAACATCAATAATAATTTCATAGTTTTGGTTTGGTTTTTAACATTCAATATGATAATGGCTTGATTTGTTCATTGTGTTCGATTTCTTTATAATTAAGCTTTTCATCGTTCTAAATCTTTTTGAACATGCAATTTCAAGCAACACTTTTCTTACCACACGCCATATTACAAAAATTATAAAATATTTAGGAATATACCTAAAAATCAATGATTTAGAACCAATTACGTTAGCTATGTGAGTCAATATAAAATATAATCAATAAACAGCAACTGACATCACTGAAAACAGTAAGGTAATAAATGTGAATCACAGATAAATAATAATACAAGTTTACGTGTAAAATATACAAATGTTAAGGGTTCCTATGACGTCCTATGACGTGAGGGGTTTACGGAAACTAAACTCGATTCGCATTCAAGTTAATCGACTTGAATACCAATCGAGTTTTGTTTCCGTAAACCCCTATTGTTATTTATCGCCAAGAAACGCTGTCAAATTATCATCCAACTAATATTAGATGAAAAATGTTGTTACATTTCTCTTTGGAGGACATTTGACTCGAGAAGTTTAAGTTTCAACTGACATCAAACGAAAATCTTATGACTCATTGCATTGTGGAACATACCTACAGCAATAAAACCCAGAGAATTAATATGTAATAGCGTTGCTACTAACGTCAAATGTTGGAATTTTGTCGACGCCATGTTAGCCACCATATATGTTTCTGATGCCAGCGCCCTCTTACTCATTTTATACATATTAAATGCCATTACTATTGACAGGAATGTGATTAATATGGCTGCCATGTGTTATTTCATAAGATAGCCGTATGGTGTGTTAGTGTCTATGTACAAATGGATGGGTAATTTTTAGTGACCTCTCTATTCCATATTAAATTCTCTGGATAAACCGTATTTATATGTTTGATAACGTTAAAATTATTTACAAGTCTATAAACTCAGTCCCTTGATTCTAATTAAATATGGTCTGAGTCTTAAACGTTAACAAATAACTAATTATAATCAACAAATATATTGCATCATTCATATTGCCATCAATTCCTAACATTTTATTTTTTATCTTTGATATGTTTCTACGTATTTGCACATATTTCCATGATCCTGACTTCCGTTCTTGTTTTTTATTGCAAAATCACTATTAATATGTTTTATATAGTTAACTTTGCGAGCGATATGAGTTTTCTTCAATTCGTACTTCAGTTGGTTGAGTTGATTTAGTTGCAGGACAATTTCTCTTGGAGGATATGTTGATAGCAAGCTTTCAGAGTAATAAACATAATCCCAAGTTCCCCACTCTCTAAACTAGGCTCCATGAAATCTTCCACAAAGTCTAGTTCAGAACCCAATTGCAAAATGCGTGCACGTACCACGATGTACTGAAACACTGGGAAGAGGTCATCCATGGTCCACATATAATTCTCGCCGAGTTGTTCCTGAACACATTCGGACACCTTCTTGAAGGTCTGCTTAATCACGAAGAGCTTCTCCATTGGTGAGAACGTTGTTATTAAGAGTTGTAACGTTTCCACTGCTTCGATGAATGTTTGATCACGTTTCGCAATGCCTGGTGATAACGGCAACGAATCGGAGTAACATTTTAGAAATTTTCTATAAACAAACGATAACACCAATAAATACAATCGTTCTAACCTCAATCGTTAGCTACAAACATGTTTTTTATTTGAAAAATGTCTTCGTACGTACTGATCAACATGTAGAAATGCCATCAAAGTATAATCAGGCTGTTTGTTCCACTCTAAAAGTCTCTTCCAATATTGAGCATCATGTAACTTATTCCTTAACGTATATAAAGTGAACAAAGATGAATGAATTCTAGGAAGAATGATCGGATACAAAAGTATCTGACATGATACTATCCCCGATTCCTCGTCCTTTTCATCAAGGATAACTTCCTTGCCGAATTGGGGCAATGCAGGAAAAAGTAGTCTTACAATATCGTAAAGTCTTTTCGTTATAAAATGCAGTTCCCGCACTGCGTGCGTGAGCAACAATGCATGTGCACGTGAACCATATGCAGTTGTATATGCTTCTGTTAAGTCATTCAACAGTGAGCCTAACGGATGAGTTGAACAGTCAAATGCCTATAAAGCATACAAGAAATCATCTTCTAATAACTCACCGAGATTCTAACTTAAAAACATTGAAATGTACACGAACCGGAATGGGCGCGCAATGGAGTGAACGTGCGGCAAAGTTGTTTTTAGGCAACCCGTTATCGTCCATTTATTCAACGTCTACGAGAGGGAGAGTTTCACTGCCACTATTTTCCTCTCGCTCAAACACGTTGAATACCAAACCATAATTGTTTAAATTTTAATTTTATGCACTCAAGAAAGGCATGTTTTTGCTTTCGCTTTCATCCGGCATGCGAACAGAAACGATTACGTCGATTACATCGTACTCTCTCACTCTGTTGCCCCTGACGCAAATTAAGTGCATCGCGCGCAAGGGTTAGGCCATTCCAATTCTAATGCATTTCAATGGATTAAAACCTCGGTTGGCCATTTTTTGTGACGGTCGGCCAGTTTGTTTGAAAATTAGTACATACCTTATGTAAATATTGCTTCATTTCCATGTAACTTCGTAAATCAATCACATCTTTACCAAATTCCGGAATCATGTCCAAACTGTTCAACGAATTCTCCAAGTTTTTGCAATGTTCATTGCCCTTGGTAGTTCCGGAATGTCGATTGGATATGATTACAGCAACATTTTGCCATGCCTTGTGCGTATCGGGTATTTTCACATTGTTCTTGGTCATACCATCTGGTACTCCTAACAATTGATAGTAATGTCTAAACAAACCCTTCCATCTTTGATCCATTGGAGTGCAATAAGTACCAAATGTTTTTGGATTTTCGTCAGGATCTAATTTGGGCAATGATAATATCCCATTGGATATTTTGATGCCTTCGTTCCAAGAACCAGTCAGTGATCCTTCAAGCATATGGCCTGATTTCAAAGTCAATGTGCCTTTGCCACTTAAAATTCCCGTTCCTTTGAAGTCTCCTTCATAATGTGTACCGTCTTCTAAGATCATAATACCGTGACCCTTGAAATTATTTTAACACAAAAATTAATTGATTTATAAAGAAAGTGTGAGCGAGGTACCGTTAGAATGTCCTGATTAAAAACTCCTTCATAATAAATACCATCTGACGTGACAATAAGCCCGTTACCATGTTTCTTGTTGTCTGTCCAATTACCCAAATACTTTTCCCCGGTTGTAATGTCATCCATGATGCCATAACCGTTTTTGCTACCGAAAACCCAGTCCCCAATGTAAATGGAGGCAGCGCTCGCCATGAAATGACCTTGTTTCAAACAGCCGTGCCCATGAGGCAGACCGTCTTTAAAATAGCCGCGGTATAAGTCCCCTGATGCGTAATTAAAAATGCCGAAACCGTTTTGTGTGTTGTCTTTCCAATGACCTTTGTAAACACCTAACAACAGGAATCGCGATTTTAGAAACATAACCTAATTTAAGAACTAGTAAGTGTACCGCACTTACTTTTATTAGGTTCCTCTAATTGTCCAATTCCATGCATCTGATTATGATGAAATTGTCCGGTGTAAATCCTCCCATCGGCCCAAACCAACTTTCCCTTTCCATGCATCTTCCCATTCATCCATCTCCCATCATACTTGGCATCCTTATAACATCCATTCTTCGTAAAAGTATAGGGAGCACTCCGTGTAAGAGGTGGTTGGTGTGCATTAACCTTCCCCAGCGCTGACTTAATAGCATTCTGCAGAGCATGAAACCACTCAACCTTTTCCTGCGCTTCCGTCGTATACACATCAATCGTATCTTCAGGCATTTTCAAACTGATCTGATACTGATTATTAGAGCTATCTTGTTGGGGCTCAACCCATATGGTACGCAAATCATGCACATTCGGCGTTGATCCATTCATATGAATAAATACATCCGTTAAAAGTATAAACCAATGACTGGAAAACCGGCTTCCATTTTGCAAAAATAAGGGATACTTGTGCGAATCCCTTAGGAGTCTCCTGGAAGCCGTTTTAAGATGATCAATGAATTTACCAGAATTCAACCAAAACTCTTTGGTTAGCTGGGCGTTTTGCTCTTTTACATGTTGTTCTTCTAAGAACAAAGTCCATTTTGACATGACATCATGCCGAACTTTGGGAGTGTTTTTTATGAATAGATGGACGAAATTTTCGTAGAAAGTAAGTCGGTCAAGGGGTCGCGTTAATAGATGTGTAGTGACGAATTCTTCGGACTTTTTATCTCGCTTTTGGTTCACATCGATGAGTCTGTGTAGACATACCGGAATATCTAATAATTTAGCAATGATTGAACAACCACCAAGACTAATGACACTGTGCAAAGTGTTCAAATAGCTTTTATATACAACGATATGCTCCTCTACGTATTTAATCATGATGATATCACATTCAGGTATGAGTTTATTACCAAAATCAATAAGGGATTTGATATTCGCCGCGGTAAAATGCAATAATTCAATGTACTCACGACAGAGTTGCTCGTAAAGAGGGGAATCCCCAATCATTATGTTTTTCTTCTGTAACGGTTTTATGAGGTTACTTTGCACTATCAACATTTCTTCTAAAAATCTTTGTTCCCCAACCAAACTGTCCATTATGAAGTTGTTTAGTTCCGAGATATGATTCAAAAGAGTATATTGTTTGCAAGAGATTAAGTAGTTTGTGATCTTGTCATCCATATTTGCTTTGGTCTCTTCGTGCAATTCGTTACTGATCGAAGGTTCCTGCACATGTAAGGTGACAATTTTATTATTCGCATGTTTACCTATATATTTTGTTACATTGTTTGTTGTTACAAGTGTTGTATGAGAATCGCAACACGTTATATCTTTAATTCTCTGATCAATTTCTGTTGGAAATAAGCGTGGAGAGCTTTGATCGATTGTACAGTCAGTGGTGACTTGATTTTGGTCATTTTTTCCCCAAAGATATGCACGCCCATCTAATGTTAGAATTCCGGCGTGATGACTTTGCACTGTTACTTTCTGTGCACCAATGTTTGAGAGCTTCGTTATTATCATAGGTCGTTCGCGTTTTATGATATCTCCAATTCCTGCGAGCAAGAATAATTTGTAAATTTAATATTAAAATCAAAACAATTAAAGAACAATAACTAAGTGTGCGCCAAAGTTAGAAATTAATTCGTTGCAAATCCATTCAAATTGGTCACATGATCACAACTATTAATAATTAATATATTAATTATATTAAGGGCTGCGCATTCAATATATTTTAGAGACTGGTGTGTACATGTTCTACGCATTCATCAATTCCTACGTACATACCAATCTGCTTGATAGTCAAAGATTAAAGTTAGGTGGTAAAAATCAAAAAATGTGAATGAAAAATGGAAAGTGGTTAAAAGTTTAGTTCACAACGGAGAAAACTACGAACAAATTCAAAGGTTCTTAATAATTTTTGGAAAAATTTACCATTGAACAATGCGGTTTTTCCTGCAGACGTGCATGAAAATGAAATTTTATATAGGTTCAACTAATTTTGCTATAAACAAGATAATCAGTGCGTTTTTTAAGATCTCCCATAAGCATTTACATAGTAAACATTTTAGGTCGTGTTAACTGGTATAATATAATTATCATACTATTAATTCGTGCCATTTTTAACTAAACGCTTTCATTTTAACACAAATTGAAAATTTTGAATTTTAATGGTAGGCAGCCAAGCTAACCAGTTTTATTGCCTACCATAAAACATTCAAATTTTTTGTTACTGTTACACACTATCAGAAAGTGTTAAAAATTGAACAAATGGAGATGTGCCATGCCCCCCGGATGACCGATTTGACCTTCTCATGGAACAGCTGATCCGAACTCATTCGAGTTCGTGTTCTCGTTGTAGTGAACGCAAACGAGAACACGAACTCGAACGAAGGCATTTGTAGTATAGGAGGTGCAGAGGTGTTCTTTTTATACACCATAGAGGTTCGTATCAGCTGATTCAAATTAGCTCCGTGACGTCAGCATGACGAAACGTCGGACATCCCAATTGTTACCACGTAAATCCCCATGAAAGAAAAAATGCACTGTATATTTCTGTATTTAAATACAATGTATACTTTAGAAAACAGGAAATGCTTTCTATTAAATTCTTATCAATTTTTATTTGTGGACAAGCGATAAGGCCTCAAAGTTCAAACTCAGTTGCTAACCTTTAACCCTTAAGTTCAACGAGGCTCAACGTCAACGAATCGAACGAACCTCAAAGTGCTCAAAGCTTAAGGTCAACTAACCTCAAAGTTTAAGGTCAACAATGTCAACATGTCCAAGTGTTCCTGGTAAAAAATTATTATACGTTTGCTTCTTGCTTTCTTGGTAAGGTATACTAGAATACGTAACCCCTTTAAATACAGAAGATCAACTGTAGAATGAACATGAAACATTGCAAAATCACTTGCCTAATTGTCCATGAACAATGTTGCCCCAAGTCCAAACTTCACAATTTAACAAGTTACATCCAGCTTTGATAATATTATTGCATCTTTCTTGAATCCCCTGCTCAGAAAACTCCCTATCTTCCGTGCCTTGACTGAACGACCACATAAACTCATCCTTTGAGGTAACGCGTGGCAATTGCATCTCATCAATCGACTCGAACACATCATTATTCTCAGACGATCCGCTCACATGGCGCGACAACGTGACCACCTTATCGCCAACAGTCTTAACGCCTTCATACACCAAATTGGCCATACTACTAACATTCTCTTTGATAATTCTTGTCGGTTTCTCTGTACATTCAACCAAATACTCTTCACCAGCTGATGACATCCACGAAAATTGTCGTGTCAAGAATTCTTTTGCCGCTTCGGTATTACGAAATATGATGTTCTTCTCAACTTTGGACTCTTCATTCTGATTATCATTACATTTCTTAGTATCATTACTACTTATACTATCATTTTTACTACTTGTTGATGTGGTTTCAATGTCATAACTTACTGGTATCGGTAAGCCAAGTGGACAAATATCTGACAAGGAATTCTGTGAGATTGGTGATGCCAATTGAGACGTTGATAAACAATGTGGACAACTCGATACGAAAACATCCTCCTCACAATCACTATCTGTATCTTCACTTAACAATTGTTTACTGACTATTGCAATGGCAAAGTCATTACCTACATTACAAGCATACACGTATCGGTTGTCGAAAAATGTGACTTTCTTTGGTGTCGAACTGTTGATTCCAATTTGATGCATGTTGCCCGATCCCCACAAC
This sequence comes from Liometoxenus newtonarum, assembly GCA_030264535.1. Taxonomy (NCBI): domain Eukaryota; kingdom Metazoa; phylum Arthropoda; class Insecta; order Coleoptera; family Staphylinidae; genus Liometoxenus; species Liometoxenus newtonarum. Next base: position 7,806 of record JARJEB010003233.1, read on the forward strand.
TGGCCATTTTCTGTTATAAATAAACTGCCATAATCACCCACTGATAATTTGTTTACTTTCATTTTAAATCGAGCACCAGTATGACCATGAAAACATGTTTTTGATTCCTCGATAAGCATTATTTCGGTTTGTAGTTCCAATGATGCTGAGTAAGTCAGCACTTTGCCATTTTGGTCAACTACGAATAAAGTTTGATTGCTACAGTCAATGTCTCTGGGTTTTAAAGTATCGGAAAGGTGAAAATGTATCTGTTCCTCTTGTTCTTTCGTTTTTTCTTTTTCCACAATTTCAATACTTCCATGGTAAAAGTTATTGTTTGTTGTGAGTAAATACAAATGCTCACTGATGTTGCACAATTTTTTAACACTTTCATTCAAAATGTTTAACAGTTTTAGCTTCTTTGTACCATTCCAGATATGTATATTGTCCATTCTAATTATAATTAGTTTTGAAAATAATTAAATTTTTCACTAACGCGTGTACTTTATGTAATCACTCTCATTTTTGTTGTTTAGTTTCACCGTTTCGATATTCATTTGCTTTGTGTTGATGGATGAGATCATGTGAATGAAGAAAGGAACAGGCTATCAGGCAAAAAGTTAGAATGGCTGGAATAACTCACAATCATATGTGAATTGTGATTATGGCCTGTGCCTGAGCAAAAGGGGAACAAGCGCCAAACGGGAATGGGAACAGGTGATCGGATGTAGGGCAACTGGGCGACAAGTGACAACAAGGACAACACTCGGGACAACACGACTACGGACTTTTAGTTAGGCAGCCCATAACACAATTTATTCAAGTTTTGATGAAAAAGGATGGACATGAAAAAGGATGGACATTTCTGGAAACATCACTTTACCGGCGGTTCACCAAATTGTTACTTTCCGACCATATCTGGTAAGGAAAGATATGTAATCAGTCAAAAGTTCGAACTCGGAGTTTCGAACTGCGGCCACCCACACTAGCAAATAAAAAAGCAACCCTCACGGATAGGACTACTGGTGAGTAAAATTATAAGGATAGAAGTACGGAAACCTAAAAATTTAATATTGCATACTCTGGCCCATAGCGTAGCAAGGATTTCATGCAGGGGGGCAAGATCCGACTTGAGAGCTTTTTTTTTGGTCACCGCGTTCTCGGATATAACACTTGAGAGCACCGTGTTCTTCTCGGATATAGGAGTTACTAATTTACTACCAGAGATTATAGCCTCGAGATTATAGCCGCGCTCGTCCTTCTTCTATGAATTCATTTATATCACCATCATTATGAAACAAGCAAATGTTGTGGAGCACACTGCAAGCGATAATTGTGTCGGCAATAATTTGGACATTGTTCCGATCCAGACAGTCTCGAATTCTCCTGAATCTTCCCTTCAAAAGGGACGTTGTCATTTTCAATGACAACGCGGGTTTTTGATAACATTTTATTGAAATGTATCTGATCACGTCTTAATTGGCCATTGTTTCGAAATGGGCACATAAGCCATGGGAGGCAAGGATATGCGGCATCTCTTATGATGTAATAATTAGAGTTACAAAATTCTGGGCCCCTGCCAAATATATCAGAAGTGCGGAAAAGTCGTGGAAAAGATTCGTGCACTTTCAAACTTTTCGTCCTCATTTGGCAAGCGTATAAACAGTTTACGTAAGTTGTTATTTATTGCATTAATGATGGTGTTCAATGTCTTGTAAACTGAAGATTCTGTCACATCAAATCTATCAGCAATAGAACGGTAACTATCGGGAGTAGCTAAAGTCCACAAAGCAATTAGCAACATCTTTTCAAGACTAATTTGTGAACGGCCTCCATTACTGTTTTCATTTCTTTTTTGGACCTCCGGAGTTTTAGCTAATTCTGCTAGCACTATTTCAAATGTAACTGGACTCATTCGGAAGTGACTCCTGAATGTACTGAAAAGCTGCTGGGGGATTACATCTTCATAATATCGTTTGCATCTTTCAATAGTGTCATCAGTGAATCTAATAATTAAACTTGTAAGGTAAAATGGTTGTAATTATGTATGCCCAATTTTAACTTACATTTCGACTATTCTTTCCAACATTTCACCACTAAGAGACGATCTCTGTAATAATAATTCATTTCTTTTCCTGCTGTTTTCAATCAAAATTGTAATAATAGCCAATTTGTCGTTGTCCATCGTGAAGAAGCTTTTCACTCGTTAACTGACAAACAAATTTTGGTGAAATAATACTTGGACTCGGAAATAATATCCGCGATCTCTCCAATCTAGGTAATGCTTTGGAGATATGTTCAGGAAGTACGCTCTCGATGTAAGAGAGCGCTCTAGACCTAGAGTGCGTTCAGAATATGCGGAGTAACACTCAAGAGCGCGCTCCCTCTTACCCAGTCTGAAAAAGAAAAAGTATAGTACGTAATACGAGTGAAAAGATGCAATTGCGCACTCGCAGTTACTAAACTAGCCGTTAAGCGGCTCGTTTGTAAATTTTCCGCATCGTGCGCAATAAGCAACTTTTCACTGTAGATATTATCCTCAACAGTAATATTATCAGTTCGAAAAGTATTTGCCAAAAGCGAGACCATGGGTAGGCAACTAGAGAATTCATTGTAGTTTTTGACAGAATTCAGATTTTAATTCATTAAGAATCTAGAAATAAATTTTTAATTCGTCCCGGAATGCATATAATCTTATAATAATTCACAGAATCTCTTATAATCTTTGAAATCGAAATCGAATTTGTTCTGGAACCATTTACAGTTTTACACTTTTACCGAACGAGAATGATGAGATTTTAAAATATAAATAAACATGGAGACAAACTGTTAGTACATACGACGTTATGTTATATTTGCGTTTGTGAGATTTTGAAGTGAGAGAACTTGTTCTATTTGAACTTTAAAATGAAGTGAGAATCTCACTTTGTATCAGATAAAAAATCTCACATTGTTTTCAAAAAGAACGCAGCACAGAATTACAAAATACGAGCAACACTGAACTAGATAATAATCGATTATTTTAATGGTTCGACATTGGGTTTAGGATAAAAACCTAATTCAATTTTTATAGCCTGCTGGGAAAATGAACAAAATTTTAATTTCTACTGCAACTGGTCGAGCTACTGGGCTTAGTAATGCAACGTCCCGAAAAATTCTAATTGAAGGTCAAAGGGAGAATATTATAATTCTTGACAACAACGTACGTAAAAAGCTAACAATTTCATTCTTTATAAATAGAGTTTGCTATATGTATAGCTTACTTCAAGATTTGTTTGCGCTGTTTTTTGATCAATTGGATTGTTTCATGTGTTACAAACCCCATTATAGCCACTGAAAACACGCTACGTATGAAAAGTTTCGATAGCTTCCATGACAACAGATAAATAATGGTATATTATTCAATGAGCGCATATGCAGGCTATTATACTCGAGGGCAAAGTTTACGTAGCGAGACGTTAGTCGAGCGGAGTAAAGGCCGAAGCATATAATAGCGCATATGCGGGAATTGAATACTATACTTTATCTGCGACGACAAAACTTTTAAACTTAAAAATTCAACCATGGAATTCAACACATAATCCTAGATGACGTTTTAGATGCAGTCCGTGTGTCACATATGCAGCGAAGAGCTGTGCTCGACGTAAACTAAATCTCTAGAGTAATAATGACCTATTATTGACTTGTGTCGAGCTCATTATTCCCGAGTGATATTAATGTGGGTTATATGTGCCTGGATACACAACTAATAATGGTTGTTTTACTTGGTCGTCGCGGATAAAAATCCATAATTTAATTCATTATCTAAACATATCAATTTACAACTAGACTATTATAATAAATTAGGGAACGTTCAAGAATTTAGATTTATAAAAATGCCGAATGCCTTCAAAATCAAATATCTATAAACATTTAATCACTGATTTACACTATAATTTCAATTGTCACTTTGAAATTATTTTCCAGTATTTCTTATAATTATAGGCTTGCTAGTAAAGATATTCAGGATTTTAAGAAAATTGTAGAAATTCGCAATGATACCATTCAAAATAAAAAATAATAGTGGCTTGCGACTTGCGATTTGACCCAAAGAGCTGTACAGAAACAGCTCGAGTACGGTTTGACATTGTTCGATTAATTCTAAGCGCTAGGCAGCTCCCTTGTGCAAATCGAAAGCCATCAATGTTCACTTACCATAGAGATAGGTAAATAGGTGATAAGGTGATGGTTTTTATTTGATTATTCCATAATTTCTTTGCACACAGTGTTCATAAAGCATCAATCACAAATTAAATGTCCGATGCTAAGTAACGCCACTTATTTGTCGTTTCGTTTTGCACGTGTTTATTAGTTTTATTAATTATTATTATGTTACTAGCTAGATTAATGCAATTTTATCAAACACAAAAACTAGAAATTTCTTTCACGTATCTTTAAAGGTTTGAAGGTAAATAAAATGTAAACACATTGATCCACCTCGACGAAGGTGGGGACCGCGAACACGAAACACATCACACATACAACACACACAACTAGTAAAGGCGAAATGTGAGCCAGGCACAGCGCAGCAAGCACTAGCAGCACAAACACAGCCTCAAAGTTGTTCCTTCCCCTTCGTTTCATTTTCATACCGGATTGTTGCTGCGGATCCAACCGCAACGAACTATACTTTTGAATCCCCTTTTTCAAAGCCTTGTAAACTGTGCTGCGCACGCACATGTAAGTAAAGATTGCGCGTTTAATTAAAAAAATTGAAAGCATATACGTAAACAATAATTACAATATGCACTTTTTGCGGTTTAGTTAAATAAATATGCATGAAAAAGAAAAAAATTAAAACATCGACATGTTCAACGAAAATTGCTTTACGGGCGGCATCTGGTGCACACAAGCAGAAAAATTTATAAGCTGCGTTCGAAATGTTCACCCATATAAACCCAACACCTAAATAACCCCACACATTGTCAGATTAACTGCAGATATTGGTCTGTCAGTCCACAAAAATTGCCCACACACCCATCAGTTCACCCATTGATCGCGGACAAAATTTGGCCTTACGATTATCGCGTAAGGAACGGACTTAAGATTATCTGACAATGTGTGGGGCCCTTTAGGCTCCTCAACTCAACGAGCGATAAAATCCAGTGCCAAAAGCTGCGTTCGGCTATTCAGACAGAGTTGGAGTGGAGCTGGAGTGGGGTTTTTATACGTTTAAAAAGAAAACTACAATCACTCTTTTTAGAATAGCCGAACGCCTAAAGAGCGTTTAGAGTGAAAAGATTCAATAGAGTTGAATAGCCGAACGCAGCTAAAGGTGCATTTTATAGACCATATTCCTTCGCATCAGCGCCGCTTTTTATGAACTAATTTCGATGACCTTGAGCAATGGTACACTGATTTACTGCAATAGGTGCATTTCCTTGTGCTTAACTTTTTGCACGCGTTAAAGATAAAGTTATTTCTTTATACCATTACACGCTAAAAAGTTCAATTTTTCTAACCTCCGGCAGAGACAGTTAGAAAAGTAAAAGCATGCGCAGTTGTGACTTTACCTCTGAATAGCATGCGTCGAGTTTTACCCCCAGATGTCACGCGTAAAAATTTTAGATTACCAGTTCTGCTTCTCGTTTTTCTGCAAGAAAAATATGGATTTTTGTTCTGAATATTGAAGGGCAAATTTATATGTTTGACTTGAAAAGTAAGTACTTAAAGTTCTGAAAACAGTCACGAGCACCAGCAGTTTCAAGAACCGTTTCTTTGCTTTCACTTTAACTAGTCAAAAAGTTACTTACAAAGAAATGCACCTATTAAATTGGCAACTGGCTCCAACGTTGCCAAGTCAAATGTGGACTGCATATGCAACCAAACGTACCCATACCATTCTTGAGTTCAAGAAAGTGATACATATACCTATGTGCAGTAAATATGCACGTCGGGTGTAATATATGCAAAAAAATGCGAGTTGCGTGTTTTTGGTTGTGGCACATAAAAAATAACCCTCGCGCATGTGATTTTTGAAGAATGCAGTTGGGAATTTAAGGAAAAATTAGATTCGTGACTACCTTACTGAAAGAGGTTTCCGAACGCACCCCAACAAGCTGGACAGAAGATAAGAAATTTAATTTTTCAACAATAACAACGAATTGCTTCAAAACAACAAAAAATAAGTACTTTTGTAATTTGAAAACCAATAAAAATGTTCATTAAACAACACAAAATACACTAACCAAAAACTACAGCTATTCTTTAACATAAAAATATAAAATGTTAACATTTTTAAAATTATAGAATAAATCAAAATAATGATTCCACGGCATTGTTCCAAACAGTTATTAAATTTTCAATCACTTTCTGTTCATTTGTATTGTGCTTCTCCAATATGGATCTAATTGTAATAACAGGGTAATAATCATATAACATTTTGAAATATTCATTAACAAATATTTTATCTTCAAAAACCAGCCATGATCCAGGTGCTACAGCTGATTTTATAATCTCAGTGAAATGATTCAGATCAATATTGTTGTTGTATTCTGTGCATTCGAAATGAGTACGTATTGGTATTTCCTGAAACAATCATGTTTTAGCAAATCAAATAAATAAATAAAAAGAGTGCAATACAGGAGAACATTTGTTAAACATACTTTAATTTCTGCCAATCCAATGAGATATTTGTCTGGATATTTGTTATATGGTTCACTATTGGTGGGAAACTTTATCAAATCCACGATGACAACAACACCACTGCCACCCAAAATGGGTTTATTATTGTCGTTGGCGTGTATAAAGATTTTTTTTAATGATTCTTTAGTAAGGCACATTTTTCCAGCTCTGTTTAAAACGGATATGGATATTTCTTGCTAATTCACTGGACGCACACATTCGCTATGTATAAAACAAACTGAATAAGCTCCAACCTCCAATTGAAAGAGCAAATCTTGTCTGTACTTTAAATCATGCAACTACCAGCATGCTGGTACTTTCAATCAGTTTCATTAAATTGTGAGGTTTACTGCAGTTAAAAGTGTAGAAGGATCTGAAACTTAAACGAGATTAATGCAATAGAAGGTACTCACTCACTCGTTCTCCTGCCTTGGAAATGTTTCAATTGTTAGGTCTGTTTCACATTGTCATTTTTCGGTGCCGGAAGTTAAAGTTTTTCAAGGTCATATTTTCATCATGTCATTTACATGCGTTATGTTTATTCACATACGAGCATTTGTTCTTGGGCGTGCCTACGTTGAACTGTTCAATTCTGGGATGAAAAAGTGACAATGTGAAACACACTTTAGTTTATATTTTCTTACTTATCCTTACTTTATGCTTTGCTATGCTTCCTGGTTAGTTGATGGATGATAAGGATGATCAAAACAATAACGAAAAGTAAAAATAACGTCAAAATAAAAATCACAATTGCGTATCGTTTTTATCGTAGTACCATGCCATAATTATATTGAACTGGTTTCGTTCGTTTACACTACTTCGGTTTCGTGTTTTCATTACGTTAGCTGCGTCTGCCCAAAGATCATACCTATACAGATGGTCAGTCAATGGTACCGTACTCGTTCAAGGTCGAAGCACAGATCATAGACTAGAATAGATCGGTAACTCTCGGTATTTTTGCGTAGTCAAATTTAGTTCATACTCAACCTACTATGAGCGCTACGAACGCTAAA
>JARJEB010003237.1:0-20088 GCA_030264535.1 Liometoxenus newtonarum
AAGGGTATTCACAATAAAACAGAAAGGAGTAAGAATGATTTATGATTGACATAATATTACAACAATGTAAATCCATAACATCTCAGAGTCGGAAATACTTTAACAATGAGAAACTTCAAACTTGTTATTGCTATATTTCTGTTCAAGATTTCAGATTGTTGCAGATTGTTTTTGATCAAATGGAAACACGAAAAAAGCAGAAACATTGTACATTTCTGAAGTAATTTAATTGGCACAATTATTGAATATATTTAATGATAAAAATTCTTAAAGGACAAATATTTGTAAATTCGTCCTACAATTTGGCAATCTGTTTTATACAAACAAAACTAACAAAAGATATAAAGTTATACTTATACACAACTCAGTTAAATCCGAAACAACTTGACTTAATATATACAATATTAACTGAAATACAAAAATATTATCTCATGCCTTTTCTTGTAGTTTTCTTATTAGTTGTACTCTTGGATGCGCCAGCTTTAGTTACTTTTTTTTTAGTTTGAGCATTACTTGTAGTATTATCCTCGACATTATTTAAATCTGCATACAAATTCTTCGGAACCCTTAATCGCGTCCTCTTATTTTCCAGTTCAGGTACCAATAATTCAATCCTATTAGTTTTCGGATCTGATTTTTTGGCCAAAACATCAAAACTAAATCCTTCAGGTGTAACCAACGGACTCGTAGATTCATACGTAATTTCAGGCGTTTTACAGATCGCCGGGGATTTACTAGCATCGTCCATTTGTTCAAGATATATGGCAACTTGCAAATTCCGAATTTCATTGTATAAATAATAATTTTTATATTGGCGTCTTTCAAGTTCCGCAAGTAAACTCTTAATATTGATATCAACATATCCGTGATTTTTCATTCTCCTATTGTATTCTAATGTGCTCCAAATGAGATTCACATGTGTATCGACCCGAAAAAACTGTTTATTTTTTTGTAGCAATTGCAATAATCGACAGATCCCGTTAAAATAAGCAGTGGCCGCTTTAAAATCTTTATAATAATCAGCGATTTGTGTTTCTAAATTGTAAATTTCAATGAGAACATTTTGAAATTCCGATGTAATACATGCTGTGCAAACACAGTTTTCATGTTTAACAAACGCCGGCATTCGGAACTTCTTCACTTGATATGGTGATGTATCTCGAATGTAAACATTTGCTTGGAAGCGCGTTGCTAAATCAACTTCTTCATCTTTCTCTTCATTTGCTTCACTGAAATGTAATATTTCACGCAAACCTATAATTTTAACTTCGCAATGATCCACTTGAAGTCTTCTAATGTCCATCTTCGCCATATAAACCAACATTCTACATACTCGATAAGTCAACAACGCGTTTTCCGCCACGGCGATGACTCTCATTGCATAGCCCACCGCTTCAGTAAACAATCCACATAAACTTTGCTTCCAAACAATATGCTCCGACAAAGTAAAATACAAAAACAAAAATTCCCCATATTGTACGTAATGTTTTTGTGCGATGTAACTGGTAAGGATTATCCAAACACGCAGAGGCATATACCAACTATCATCTCCGTGCATCTCGCTTTGTAGATCTTTGCAAGGCAGCATGTCCAATGCACAAATCATAGATGCATAGTGACCGCAAGCCAAATCCCTTTTAAAATCTAAATCATTCACGCTATCTCGATACAAACCACCAAAATCCGCAAAATTCGTACTGGCCAACGTATACGCCCGGCGGAAATCTATCAAATTATCGGTTTTTAAGTAATACGTAGCCAACGCACTGTAATATGTACATTTTGTGTATACATCAAAAGTATCCCCAGATTCCAATCGCTTTTCACACATGCCAATCATCTCCTCAACATTGCTATCCTCATATTTCAATAAAAATGAAACGATGTGAATGACTTTAATGTCATTTTTAAGCTGCCTGGCGAAATTAATTGCCAAATACCAAGCTCGACGTGCTTCGCGTTCAAAACAATGTAGCTCAAATTCGTGTGCGATGCTTACAACAAGGTCCAGCACTGTTTCAGTAATTGAAGACTTTTCCGCATCTTTGAAGTGATCTGTAGCGTCTTTGAGACAAACAATGAAGGTATTCTGATTATCAACTCGTACGTGTTCATAATTCGAAGCTGGAGTTGGTATTTCGTGGATTAAATCGGGTTCATCTTGAGGTTGAACTATTTTTTTCAATGGAATACTCTTTGGTTCCGCTTTAAACGCATCAATGGCAGCGAAATATTTGGATTTGAACAAGAAATACTTGTAAATTCCACGCCCAAGGTTGCTTTGGAGATTAGAAGAGTAGCTGTTGATGAATTGAGCTAAATTTAGACGACATAAGACAACAAAAGGGATTGTTACGAGAAATTTGATGTAATTTTCGGGATATTTTTGCATTAAATGTGCAAGTTCTCCGAGACACTTCTCAATGTGCGCTATTGTTTTGTAGTGTTTAACGTAATTATTCACCTCGAACTGATACAAATCTCTTTTGTCATGTTGCGTTAGTTCTCGATACTTCTGGCCGCAAGTTGACAATAAAAAGCTTGATTTTCCTTCGATAACTTCACATATTGTACTCGTACTACGGCAATTGTACAGTATCGTGTTCCATACACGCGTTATTGGTTCCCTGTACTCTGGATACATTTGAACTGAGAGTGCGCATATATCCATTGCATCGTTCCATCGCTTAAAACTCACTAAACAGTCAACGTAATAGTACAAAATGGTTTTCGAAACGTTATCATTAAAATAAGAACCGTTTTCGCTCTCGTAAACAAACAAATTCGTTGCCATTAGTTTTAAAAACTTAATATTTACGTTATGACGTTTCTGCGCATACAAATTCTGAACCAACTTGAGTAAATTCATTCCCAAGTAATCCCACGTGTTAGTAACTTGTTTACACTTAGCGGCTTTAAGCAACTCCAACATCTCACAACATTTAACCGATAATTGATAGAGAAGCTGGTAAAATCCATCAGTTATTTGAATTGGATCTTTTGCAAGCTTGATGCACGTAAAAATGAAATCGAAAGCCGTGATTTGTCCTTTTATAGCGCTATCCAGGTCTGTTTTAATGGAACAACAACATTTATTCGCCAAATCTTTTTGTTTTAAGATGATAGCTTCGGATTTTGCAAGAGATATATATATTTCGAGAGTTTTTTGGGAATTTTTGAAATCTATTGGAGTCGTTGGAGCAATCCTTCTAACATTTTGACGTATTTCGTATGTTTTCATGTAACAAAAAAATACTATTTCTTCAAGATAATGTTTCAGTGCAACATTATCATACATTTTGTGCATAAGTTGCATGCAACTGGTCACTGGTGCGTCATCCTCGAAAGATAATTGTTCTAAGTTTTTGAAAAATGTAATTGACGCCAGGAAATAGTCGAAAACACCTTGAATTTTTGTATTTGCAATATATACTTTGAGTTTTTCAATGGTGATGTCCATAGGGCTTTTCTCCTCTCCGATTAGGTGAAGATTTGATCCGGTTGAGACCGGCGAACGGTTTACAAAGCATTTTCGTAAAATTGCCATTAAATTTGAAAAATTTGACTTGCCAACTAAATCCGTCCCTGTCTGCATTAACAATTCCACTGATATCTGGCCCAATTCAGGACTGTATTGTTTATTCTCAAAGAACGCTGCGATGTTTAACAAAAATTTCAAAAGTTCCTTTTCGTTCATTTTCTGTTCCATTTTAAAAACTATTTTTATCAAGTCCAAGAATATTGCTTTCTCCATTCTTGACTGATCGACTTTGATGATGCCCATGGTAAGTATTTGTCTGGTGGAAGCGTAGGTTTTTATATGTTCCTTCATCAGCTTATTTGCTTTTATGAAATCCAGTAAAAAATAGGATTTTAAGCTTATAATATCCCTCCATTCTTGCTAAAAGTTAAAAACCAAATCTCATTTAAGAAGATGGGCAAATTAGCATTTTAATGACTTGCTTACCATTTCGATCAAAAATTGCACTATAAAATAAATACTCTTCAAATAATTGGACAAATCTTCGCCTTGAATATCGTCAAACTTGAAGAATTTCATAAACTGGACTAGATGCTTAACGGAATACTTTTTACTTAAACTATGCGTGCAAGTGATTATCAGTTTCAAGGCATTTTCTCCTTCAATCGGTTCTAATTGATTATTCTTCACGAAATCACAACTTAACTTATAAGAACCTTGCTTTATGTGTTTCATTAACTGAATAAAGTGTTTTCGATTCATTGTTTGATTCTTATATATGAATCTATAATTAATAAACATTTATTAATAAAACAGTTTTGATTTAGATAAAATATAAAAATATTTGAATTCACGTGATTGTTTTTGAGGTTAAAATCACACAAAAACTATACTTTACAATAATTCAGTGAAAATGGTTACAGTTGAATTGTACAGATTAATACCAGAAATATAAATGATGTTAGTATGCTATTAGTTCATTCAAAAACTTACTATTTATATATTTGTTGAGATAATTTTAAAAAAATATTAGAAAGCAGTACGGAAAACCGTTAAAAATTTGATTCGTATTTGACATTTGACTTGACATTGACAGTATTGACACTTGACTTGACCTTTGCTTTCAAAAAATATTTGTGTTTGATACACATTGCGACATCTAGCTCTCTCCTTTAAAACATCAATGATAACCAGCCTCGTGAATCCTCGTATGTCTTCGCCTCACATTTTTGTTCAAGTTTCAACATAACCTAATATTTTCAGAAAGTAACTGCAAATAACATATTCTAGATTTTTTCATTTTATTAACTATTTATTAATGATAATAGTAATATTATTCAATCTATAAATAGAAGACTTATTTTTACGTGTTATTTTTTAGAATAATAAACTATGTCGATCGTCAAATCGATAAGTTCTCTCTTCAAAGCACCGAACAATTTTTGGACTCCTTTGGTGAACACAGTACGATTCCGTTATCACGCTGATAAAATAGCTCGTGGTCCTTTAATCCGTCGTTACGGCTACGACGATAAGATGTTACAATCAGGTTTGTTGCCGCGATTGAAAGACGCCAAACCTTTGAAACCGATGCCGCAGTACCGACCGAAAGATGCCTGGAATGAAAAACGCGCTTTATTTGGCCAAAACGACTATATTGATATATTGGGCAATGAAAATTTTCATCCTACCAGATTGCTGTACAACTTGCCAAGATGGTTGCGAGGTGTTAAAGGCAACGAATTCCAAGTTTTAATCAGAAAAAGAAAAATCTTCGCTCATACACCTTTCAAACTAAGTAGACCTACGAAATGGAATGATTTGGAGAAACGAATCCGATATTTGTACAAGTTCTTGAATAGAAAGACTAAAACTGGATTTTCTACCCAATAAATCGTTTATACTTGTAATTATAGTAGAATAAATAAATAAGTGTTAAAAAGGAAAGAATTGTCGTGTTTTTGTCTAATAACCCAATAAAACCGACGACAATACCTATGCATCACTTGAGACTCCGAAAAGTACAATTTTCGTAAATGAAGTAATATTACGAAGATTTATTTATTTGTTATAGTTTTACGTCTTTTGTTGTTAACTTTGTGTTTTTCATGAGTTTTCCTGAGGTTTTCCACGATATTCCTCTTTTTTTTTCGTTAAATGTCAGACTGTGTTGTCGGTAATACAGATTTCCAAAACAGGAATAAATAAATATTTGTTCAACAAAAAGGTATTGTCGTGTTTTTGTCTAATAACCCAATAAAACCGACGACAATACCTATGCATCACTTGAGACTCCGAAAAGTACAATTTTCGTAAATGAAGTCGTAATATTACGAAGATTTATTTGTTCTGTTATAGTTTTACGTCTTTTGTTGTTAACTTTGTGTTTTTCATGAGTTTTCCTGAGGTTTTCCACGATATTCCTCTTTTTTTTTTCGTCAAATGTCAGTCTGTGCTGTCGGTAATACAGATTTCCAAAACAGGAATAAATAAATATTTGTTTAACTGAAAGGCATTGTCGTGTTTTTGCCTAATAACCCAATAAAACCGACGACAATACCTATACAACGGTCGAGACTATCCGAAAAGTACAATTCTCGTAAATGACGTGGAAATATTTACAAGATTTATTTGTTCTGATATACTTTGACGTCTTTTATTGTTAACTTTGAGTTTTCCTGGGGTTTTCCACGATTTTCATCTTTTTTTCGTCAATTGTCAGACTGTGCGGTCGGTAATATAGATTTCCAAAACAGGCATAAATAAATATGTGTTAAAAAGAAAGGAATTGTCGTGTTTTTGTCTAATAACCCAATAAAACCGACGTCAATACGTGTCCAACATTTGAGACCATCCGAAATTTTCGTAAATTATGTCGTAATATTACTAAGTTTTATTTGTTCTAATAATATAAAATATTGTTTTACGTCTTTTGTTATTAACTTTGTGTTTTTCGGCCGTTTTCCTGAAGGTTTCAACGATTTTCCTCCTCGGTTTTTCGTCAGATATCAGTCTGTACTGTCGGTAATACAGATACCTAAAACAATGATAAAAATTCTAAACAAGTGAAAAGCCGTGAAAAATCGAAAAACAGTTAATTTAGGTTAATGCCGTCAATTCCGTTGACCGTCAGTCATAATAAACTGAAAACGTAAATGCAAACACGGAAAAATGGAAAACGCATCAGAAGTATACACATTTGACTTATCATTTTATCACCACGTAATTAAATATATCTCAATCTATTCCAGAAAACACCATCGCCAACGGTCGATAGCCTTAAAGAACTTGGAAATGCGGCTATCAAAAATGGAAATTACGATGAAGCAATGCTTCAATATACTCACGCAATTAAGAGGGACCCAAAAAACTTTGCCTTGTACAGCAATCGTTCGTTTGCATTCCTTAAACTCAAACAGTATTCGCTAGCGATGGAGGACGCAATGCAGACGATTATTTTGAATCCGGAATGGGCGAAGGGGTATTTTCGTCGTGGTGAGGTTGAATTCGCTACGGATCATTTTGTTGAAGCCCAAGAGTCTTATGAAATTGCCTTGAAACTCAAGCCGGATGATCAAAGCATATACGAAGCTGTTGAAAAGGCACGACGTTACAAGATAAAGGAGCAAAAAGCTGATGCTCAAATTCCTTGGGTCGGAGCTGGTATTGGCATTGTTTTTGGGGTTGCTATTTTAATTGCCGACTTTATGTTTACTGAAAATCCAACGGTAAATACAATTTCATGATCCTTTTGTCGCAATTTTATTATCATTATAAAAAAAGGGCAAGGTAATTAATAGTTACAATCATTGTTTGTTGCAGCATCCTTTGGCAATGGCTTTTGCTACGATTGCAATCTCCTTATTGGGCTACTTGATAGCTAAATTCATTCGATCAACTACAAAAAATCAAAAAAAGTCACTACTTGAAGTCAACAATTTGTTCGGTGAAGACGACGAAGACACTGAAAATGAAAACGAAAAGTCTGAGAATGGTAAAATGCGAAATAGGTATACAAAGTCACAGGCGCGACAAAGATTTCGAAAAGGCAAAATGTAATTAACGTTTTTGATTTTTCTTTGCTTTTCTTTGAAAAATCTTACCGTTTTCAGGCTGTAAACAGGTTCGTCGATTCTAGTGCTAAAGCATTTTGACTTTAATTAAAAATTTCTATGATAATGAATACTTGGTGATGCAATTTCAATATTTCGTTTTTTATTTCAAAACAGCAAATGCATATTTACAATTGTTCTTAATGTGTACCGGTTTTTTTGTGATTTTACACTGAATTTAATT
The DNA here is from genome assembly GCA_030264535.1 of Liometoxenus newtonarum. NCBI lineage: Eukaryota > Metazoa > Arthropoda > Insecta > Coleoptera > Staphylinidae > Liometoxenus > Liometoxenus newtonarum. The sequence goes on from JARJEB010003237.1 coordinate 7,778, forward strand.
CCTAAGTCAAGTCAATCACAAAATTGCCATTTAGGCATTTGAATTATTTTCTATTTCGTCTGAAATAGAAAATAATTTAGATAGACATGTAGATTGTCCCAATTTATATTTGTAAGAAGCTAAAAATAATCGTAGCAATAATAAACAAAAAATGGCAACTTTGTGAAAAGTTACTAAATGTTTGTTTATAATTAAATTACAATTGTACGTATAATGATAACATTTTTAAGTTTATTTACTGTACAGTTCGTTCCAAGATTTTACGGTTAATTTTTTGTTGTAAATATACAATATACAGTGTGTTACGAGATACTTCGGAAATACAATTTTATAAGTGAGACTTATATAAAAACAAAGAGTAGTTTTTAAATTTGTCTTTGTCTGGACACACTGTATAATTGTTTAGTGATATCTTCAAAGTGGTGATATCTACTAGATTTGGAGTATTACTAAAATTGAATATTCAATAGTTACAATATTTTTATTTATGATTTCGCATGCTTTGGTTTGGTTATATCTTCGTATTCATAAAAATTTTATTTGCATTTTAAAATTATCAAAAATTCAAAATCAATTTTTGAGAAAATATTTTTTTATTTATTTAAAAAGAAAAAAGACGAGATGAGTTGTGTTTGCTTTTAATTTATATTTTATTTGTTCTTTTGTTGGTTTTGTTATTAAATAATGTGTTCGTCGTTACTGCAATGAAATTTATTTATAATTAAAATGTACACTGTGTTCGTTTTATTCAGCTCACAGAGTAGAACCAAACATCTATAATATTTTCGATTTCCAGTGGTATTCTTATAACATGTGATGATAAAGAGTATTCTACACTGCAAGGTGTAGTAAAAAAAAACGCAGTGGCAATAAAATTGCTTTCGATATATTCACTCTAAACTAGCCCGAGTAGCACTGAACTATTCTGGGTAGTTCAGAGTTATTGTGCGGAAATAGTAAAAATGTCAAGTGTCACTTTCATGTGATTTACTGAATGTGAAACTGGAACACTTTTATTTAAATAAATCGAACTACTTTATACACTTTCATTAATTATATGGATGGTCACATTACGTCATGGATCATGTTTATGTTTCGAAGCTAATTTTAATCAGCTGATCCGGACCAAGATGGCATACAAAAAGAATACCTCTTCGTTCGAGTTCGTGTTCAGAACAAGCGAATGCAAACGAGAACACGAACTCGAACGAATGCAGTTTGAGCCTAAAGGGCCCCGCACATTGTCAGATTAACTGCAGATATTGATCTGTCAGTCCACAGAAATTACACACATACACACACACACACACACACACACATCAGTTCACCCATATGATCGCGGACAAAATTTGGCCTTACAATCATTGCATAAGACAACGGCCTTAAGATTATCTGACAATGTGTGGGGCCCCTTAGAGGTGGACAGTTGTCACATGGTTGTCACTTTTGTACGCCATTTTGGTCCCGATCAGCTGTTCCATGAAAAAGTCATATCGGTCGGTCATTTACGAGGAATTGAACATTGGACCATTTTGTGAATGAATTTGTGACCGTCTAAAACAAACTTTATTCCAAATAAAGTTGCGTTGCGTTGCGATTGCACTACCAAACCAGGATGTGCGTATTTGTGCGTCTGCGATAACGTAAACACAAAAATAAAACACAAATTTCACCCACGCAGAGTTCAGACAAATGACAAACTGAATTATATATTAACTATGACAACGTCAAAAAAAAATATTATGTCAATGTCATAAAAATTCTATTTTGACATTTGCAAATTTAACAAAACTATAATTAAAACTTGATTCGCAATTCAAATTAATTTTCATTTTAGATTTGTTTACTTCAAAAAAACGCTTTTTCCTGTTTTTAAGTTTTGAAAAGTTTGAAATTGTTTAACCGCAGTTTCAACCGTCCTAATAAAATATGAATGAATGATCAATGATGCAAAGTGTTGATGACGTTCATGATGATGCAAGATGCACTGTGAAACAGAAACAGAATGCATGTTCATATAAACACCGTGTGTATGACGATGACAGCATGTTTTCCAAGTTTCTATTCTTTTACTTATGCTTTCGCATTCATCGTACACACTCGGTACGATCCCGTCCGTAGCATAGCCACTGCCGCTGTATCTCACATACCGTAGGGTATGAGCATGAGGAAATGAAGCAGGGGATAGTGCGTGTTTATTTGCTTGCGAGAATGCAAGTGCCCCTATTGTGCTGGTACACCCAGTATACAAGTGCACTCATTCATATACCCATTGTTAACTGTCACGAAACTTGAAAATTAAATATTATAATTGAACAAAATGATCATTGGAATTGTCACCAATAAAATTAATTGTTAGATTATAGAATATAAATATAATGAAAATTTGGACTTTTTTGTGAAATTTTTTTGAAGTCGTGGCGACAATTCCAATCCACTTCTAAGGTGGGTTGTGAATAGTTCTTGGAACGAACTGTATGTATACAGTGCGCTCGGATAATACGTAAAGCGGCTGTCGTTTTCGTAACGTAGGGTATAGAGCAGAGAGGTTTTAAAAGCGCTGCCTCAACAGTCCCCCGTCTAGTTGCCTCACAACCGTCGACGACATCGCGTTAAAGTTCCGCAAAGCGAAAACACACCGCATCGCGCACATCGGGAGTTTCGTTAAGCGTCGTCCTGCTTCCACACTCATTCGTCATCTCGCTCGCCGCGCGCTGTATTCGATTCGCCCAAGCACGTGAATTATCGTCAAACATCGGAAACAGCGCCGTCCGATCGCAAGTGTTGCGTTTGTGTGTTGCTGGCTTGACTTGATTGTGTTTGCGTGTTTGTGTGCGAGTGTGATAGAAGAGACCCTAGCCTAGCACGCCTTAGCAGCAGGCACTTTCAGCAGTAACACACCCTTAACCGAACGACCCATCGCAACGAACGAAACACATAAACAAACACTTGTATGTGTAGGTAGAACGCACACATGCAAATCAAACAGATTCATATACGATTCACACACGCACGTAATATTCATTGGTATTCAACGTATACGTACGTTTACGTCGTTTTGGTATTAAGAGGCAAGTAGCAAAGCAAGCGAATACGACGAAACTGAACCGAACTGAACTGAACTGAACTGAACTGACGAAGCGACACACACGTATCCAAACCCAACCAAAAAAAAAAAAAAAACGCTTCTACCTCATCACAAAACTAGAATATCAAATGCGCGCTGCTTGCTTTTTACCACAAACACTTTCCCTGAGGAATGGGAACGATGCAGGGGCACGGGAGTGCTCGATAAATATCATCAGTTAGTGTTGAAGAAAGAATTTTTTCGTTTGCGGCTCGCTGGTTCTCGTATTTCCTTCCTTTTTTTTTTGTTTTTTTGTTGTTTTATTTGGGTTTCGGAGCATGGATCAGACGAGGAATACAACGAGTCGATTATTCGTGACGTCCGCAATCGAGAATAGGGACGAAACTGAAGAGGTAAATAATGTCTCTCTCTTTACGATTTCGTTAATTTTTTTTTCTTTTCTGTACATTTACTTATTATTCTGTATTCGATTACGATACGGAGTGCCTGCCTGCTGGCTGGTTGGTGCGACGAGCGGCCATTGTGTATAATCGCCCTGTCCGTCCATGTGTCAGCGCGACACTTCTTCTTTCTCTTAACAATTCGAAATGCTTATGTTTGCACTACTTTAACCTATTTGCTTCGCATATGTATGAGTGCATCTGTGTATGTGCCTTTGAATGTGTAGGACTGATACATGAAAAAAGGCGGGCAATTTAAATTTTCATTAAAAGTTGGCAAAAAGTTAATTTTAAGACAAAAAGCAAATTCCACGTGCTACGATCGTTTCAATGAAAATATAACCTTAATGAATCGCTTGTCAATTAATTTATATATTTTTCGTGATTTATCTCTAAAATTGTACTTAATTGTTTTTTTTTTGTTTTTAGAAATTGGAACGACAATATCATTTTGTCCAAAGCTTAATATCAGGTCTGAGTGACAAGGAATCGCATGAAGCACTTAACAACGCATTAGTGAAAGACAAAGGATATGAAGAAGTATCAGTTGGTTTGCTAGTGACGATTCTCTCGGAACCAAACAATGCAGCAAAACATTACCGCGACCTAACGCTAATTACTTGCGATGGGTTTGGCATAATACTTGCCCACCTGTCTCAACTAGTCCTAGATAGATACCTACGCTTCAACGATAGCGCCAAATCCCAATTACTATGGTTAGTTCGCGAACTGATAAAGAATGCAGTGACCAATGCGGACACACTGTGCATGAATTTAATGCGGCACGCTGCCGGCGGTGATATCTCACCGAAAAACATAACTTTAATCGAAGCACTATTAGACATTTATATCGAATACCGAAGTTGGTTGGAAAAGTCACCAGTGTTATTGCCATCCGTTGTATATACGTATTTGCGATTAATCGAAGACCACAATGCGCCGTTCCTGAGTAATTTGCGCACAAAAGAAGTGGCGTTTATCGTGAGTTTGTTACGCGAGAAATTCCAGGAGTGTGTTGTGATTGGTAGAGACTTAGTTCGTTTACTACAGAATGTTGCGCGATTACCCGAATTTGAGGCGCTGTGGAGAGACATTTTGATCAATCCGAAATGTTTAAGTCCAACGTTTGCTGGCGTTTTACAGTTGCTACAAACAAGAACGTCAAGAAGATACTTGCAGAGTCGTCTAACGCCTGAGATGGAACGAAAGTTGGTATTTTTAACGTCGCACGTGCGTTTTGGAAATCACAAACGTTACCAGGACTGGTTCCAACGCCAATATCTAGCAACACCCGAATCACAAAGTTTGAGATGTGATATGATTCGATTTATCGTTGGCGTTATCCATCCAACTAATGATATGCTATGTTCGGAGTTGATTCCTCGATGGGCAGTAATCGGTTGGCTGCTGACAACGTGCACGAGTGCCGTTGCAGTATCAAACGCGAAACTTGCGTTATTCTACGACTGGTTGATTTTTGACAGTGAAAAGGATAATATTATGAATATCGAACCAGCAATATTGGTAATGCATAATTCGATGCGGTCCCATCCAGCTGTATCAGCCACACTTTTAGATTTTCTTTGTCGAATCATTGCAAACTTTTATCCGCCACTTGCTGATAAGGTACGTAACGGTATATTCTCATCTTTGAAACAGATCTTGGACAAACGCGTGTTACAATCGTTATTACCACTCTTTGACAATACGAAACTCGACAGGGAATTGCGCAATATGATTCGGACAACATTCAAAGAATTCTGCATTCCATCTCCAATGGAATCATCATCAAAAATCGATGAGAACAACGACGAATCGCCGTTTAACAATCACGTGTTGCATGTCCACGACGAACCAGCGTTCAGTGATGACGAAGAAGAGACAAATACTATATTGCCAACGCCAGAGGACGATACCGATGATGACGACTTACCCCTAGCTAAAGTACGTCTCAAAGAAAAGATCAATGATCGCGATTCAATGATCGATGGGGCACTGAAACTTGCTCTTGCCCGATTACAAAGCGAAAAGGATAAAGAGAAACGATGTCAACTCACTGAAACTTTGTTGGACCATGTGGTGGAATTGGATTATGAATCGGATGTGATACCAGCGCTCGCAAAAACACTGTGCGCGAATATACTGACCGATGAATTGAACACGTTAGTATTTCCAAATCCCGTTACTGACGAAGGGCTCGCTGATAGTATTAAATCTCCATTGTTTGTGATCTTTAAAGTACTCTATTACCTATCGAGTTCGGACGATGCGGGTAAACATGTTGTGCTCAAACTGTTAGCCGAAATGCATTCGATGCACAATTGTGTCGGTTACATGCTTCTGTATTATTTAAAAGTCCAACAGACGATACGGACGGACCAACAAAAAGTTGAACAAACCAAAATGAACAGTCTTAAAACAAGTGTGTACAAAGAGTTTTGTCAGAATGTTGAGAAAAAGATCGATAATTGTTTGTACGACGATCTGAATGCGTGTCACATACAAGAAAACAATCTCATGTTATTTATCGTTCCCGATTTGTACAAAGACTTCAAGCAGCAGACTGTAAATAATGCTCAAATCTTACGGGTAATACTTTCAACCATTGACGCCAAACAATTGCAAACATTGATCGGTAAGATCATGCAAGGCAGACTACTCATGTTCAAAACCGATAGTTTACAGTCGCTCTTGAAGACGAGTCTAAATTGGGAGAGTATCGAACAATTCTTTCTCTGGCAGTTGATACAAGCGCACGATATCAGTTTGGAAACGATAATGCCGCTGATTGCACATTTGGATTATAAACAGCATGCGGAAGCATTGACGGCGATCACGTTGATGATGAAGCAAGAGAAACCGACGGCGGACTTTATTAAGTATTTGTTTTCGCGTGATGTTCGAGATAAAGGTGATCCGTTGGTGTTTACCATTATTAAGCATTGGTGTGATAGTTATATCGATAAAGTTGGCGAACTGCTGGCCAGTTTGTTGAGCACCAGGTATCCGTCGACGTCGCCGAATAAGCGGAAACGTTCTGGTGGTAATAAGAGCATTAGCAGTACGGTACCGAGTGCTGATCAAGTATTGGGACATTTAGATCATTTACGTGTGAAATGTGAACAGCACAATGCGTTGGCGTTGTATCATTTGGATTCGATGCAGAAGGCGCTTGTCGCTGCACAGAACAATAGTAATGATAGTCAGAAGAAGCAATTCGGCGAATTGTTCGCTCTCACCGAGGAGGAAGATCTGGGAACTACCAAAAATAAAGGACGGGGGCGTAAACCTGCTGCGAAGACGAATAAACGAATTACTAAGGAAGTTTCAGAGTCTTCCGAAGAATCTAGTGAGGTAATTTAGCAACCAGTGATGGTATTTGCACCGGGTGCAATGATTGAATACACGGTGCATTCGGTGCAATCGTTTGCACCCATTTTATGCGTTCGATATGTCATTCTAACTACTCTGAGCAGTTCGCAATTACTTTGGCGAGGTCAAAACTACTCTGTGAGTAGTTGAAATGCACCCGGTGCAAATGGGTGCAAACGCTGTTTATTAGCACCAGTGCAAACCGGCTTGCCATCACTAGGTAAATCTATTGACTTTAGTGTGGAAATATTGAATTCAGCTCTTAATTATTCATGCCTTTTGTTTTCTTTTAACTTTGCAAGTTTTATCGTTTTGTATGAAAATTGTGTATCTAATAATTGTTCGTTTTTTTTTTTAATTTTTAGGAGGAAGAAATTGTCAAACCGAAACAAGCAAAGAAACGGAAAAAGGTCATGTCGGATAGTGATTGACGGAACCAACAAATCGCTTTAATTGTTTTAATCAATCAATTTGAGTATCTGTAAAAACATGGTACCTACTTGTTGAAACGAAACGAACCATGGAACTGGAACTTGTCGTGATCAACAAAAAACGACAATGCATGTTGAACGAAGAGAAAAGATAATTCCCAAGAAAATGAAGGGCTCGATCAAGACATCATCATTAATTAAATCAATTAATTTGTTTCTTACATTAGAAATCCTCTCACACTGCCTTTTGCGAATGTTCGAATAACAAAACATTACATTACATACCCACAAATATTACATCAAACTATTAGTTTAATGATATAATGAGTCATTAATTATTATTGCATTATTGTGATATCATTAATAGTAATAAGGTAATAATGAAAATAAGAGATTTTGAAGTTTGGAATTGAAAAATTATAATTTCATTTTTATGTAAATTGGTCACTAGCAATCTTCAAAGAGCGATCACTAACAAAAACAACAGAACAACAAAAATAACACAAAACTTGTATTTTCTTGTGCTCTTTGTCTTGTATGTACATTTATAGTTAGTTCTTTATTATTATTGTAAATAATTGTTATACTTGTTAGTCAGTCTCAGCCCCTCCTGTTGCTGTTTTCTATTATTATTATTATTTTTTTAATGAACTTGTATATTAATTATGAAAGATTCGGGCTCAGAAAGTAATTAACAAGAAATAAGGAGAAGAAAGTGTTAAGATTCAATTAATTATTCACAAAATGAACCAAATATGTATATATCAATAATTTGAATTGAAAACAGGAAATGAAAACGTCTATGAAAAAATTATACGAAATCAATGGATTAATTTCGATTTCATTTGCAATTGTTTTGTTTCTGGGGAAAACAATTTTAAGTGAAATGATTAAAATAAGAAAATACATGCTGCATGATTGAAATGGCGATAATTATGAGGATTACAATGTTTTAAATGAAACGGTAATTTTGTAAATTTAATCATTTTGCTACATACATAAATTCATTACAATACTGAAATTGAAAATGAGACATAATTACAAAATAGAAAAAGTGAATGCGAAAAAGCCGTGTAAATATAGAATTTTTGTAAATATATTTATAAACAATCGAAATATGTTATAACCACTTGGTTTTAGTCTTAGATCGTAGTATTTATAATAGCGTAACTTACAACAAAAATGCACAAAAATTTACTTCTACTTGATTGCTGTTTGCTATTTTCATTTTGTTTAAGTTGAAGCTTTTAACAGTTACACATATTTAACAAGGCAAGTACATTATTAGAGCAATTGTCATACAGTGACAGTGAAAATATGAGAATTCCAACCGGTATAATTATTAAGTGCGATAACATTTCATCAACATCAAGCATAATGTGTGCTTTCATGGTGATAGTATGGTGGTGGCTGTTATTTGATTAAGAATTATCACCATTAAGCGTATATGTGTCGAAACTGTTCTACTTTCTCGTAATGACTGAGTTTTTATTTCGTTTATTTTTAATTTATGAATGTCGTGTTATTGAAACACTTTGTATGTGATCAGGTTTACTTGTACAATTAATTGCGCAGTTACATTGATTGCGGAAGTGTAGGTTAAGGTTACATGAATGTCACTTTTAAAAATTTTCTAGACGGGTTATAGCGTTTTCCAATTATTACACTGGTGTGTAGTAATGTGCATGTTTCTTGCACTGACTTGATTCATTTATAAATCATAGCGTTTTCCATTTATTACACTGGTGTACACTAGTGTGCACTTTTCATGCACTAGCTTAATTCATTTATAAATCAGTGTAGGCATTGTACCCGTCCTGACCCGCTCGTCGTTTTTCATTTTAACACTGGGTGTACACTCGCTCGGTGCAGATTCAGTGCAATTTTTTCATACCGTCTCGAGGGGATCCTGGAGCAAATCAGTGCAGTTAGATATATCTCTGTTGCAAGTTCTTGCGTTTTGCGTTCATATAATTATATTACATACCATATTTACTGTTTACACATTAATTGTTGGTAGAAAAGGGTGCAGCATAAATTAAAGGCTTGTTCCATTTATTCTGCACTACACTTGCACTTGTCAAACCTGATCTGCACTGACGGCTACCTCGCTTCCAGTTTAGGGATGCCGATTCTTAATCGATTCTTTTGGGTAAAAACCCGATTTTTATAATCGATTCTTTGCCATCCGATTAATTTATGAATCGATCTTTTTCAAACCAATTCGAACCGATTCTTTTTCCAAAGAACGGCATCCCTATTTTCAGTGTAACACTAGTGTAATAAATGGAAATCGCTATTAGACATCTAACTAGCGTCTAGCCCAGGGGTCGGCAGACTTTTGATTGTGAAGAAAACATGATAACGAAGATATCAGAGAGCCAATTGTTATTTAAAATTCGGTTAAAACAGTAACCTTTCATCGATGTTGAAGGCTTTGTTATGCCCGAGTTGATGTCTGAAGAGCCGCAAACGCGTATGCAGAGAGCAGCATGCGGCTTGCGAGCCGCGGTCTGCCGACCCGTGGTCTAGTCGGTACCATGGCTATTATGATCATGATCAATGGTGATTGAACGCGACCACGCATGCTCGTACAGCTGGAGCCCGTTCCGATTTAGAGCCGGAGCGCGCCCGGGCATCGTCCAGGTCGTTCCGATATCGAGGACGAACACGCTCGTCGCTCGTTGAAACGCCCCAGGCGTTCAGATTTAACGTCCGAACGATAAATATTCATCCCAGTCTCGACTGGGTTAAAAGTCGCTCGTCTTGCGCACTAGGTATAAGCCGTTGAAAACTGCTGGTATAATTTAAATTTTATTAGATTTTGCAGTTTGCAAATTACGAGTTTATTTCACTTATTTAATCAATGTGTGAGTTTTCCGATGAATATTCAAAAGAATTAGAACCTTTTTAACAATTTTGAATCGGTTAGACAAATTTAACGTGAAAGGCAAGTTCATTATAGGTATGCAACCAAAAGATATTGTTTGTTGTACCTTGTGTATTAAGAATATTCGGCAATGTTTGCATATTGTAATCACGTGACTCGCAGAGTCTCTCTCATATGTTGTAACATCCATTGTAACAATTTAGTGCGCACTGCGCAATAAACCATACTTTGTAACACATCAAACACGAGGCATGTTGCGTACTCACTTCACAAACCACAAAAAATAAGTAATTGCAGAACCAGGAGTTATTTCGTGGGACGCGGAATTAATTATATCACGCTCAAACACCGTACATGAATGGAGAGTGAATTTACTTATCCTCACTTCATCATCTTCCGCTAAATCAGAACGCGGCCCTGTTGAAATCGCAGCGCGCTTTTTTAAGTAGCGAATTATCATGATGCTCAGTTCCAATCCAAACCAAAATTTATGTAAATTAAACAAGAGTTATTCAATATGGTATTATTATACATTTGTATTTCTATACATTAGTATTATTAAATACAGTTGTGAATAACGAACACAACTGAAGAATTCTCAACCATCACCATCAGTTTTCGTAGATAATTGAAATGCTTTCCAAAACTTCAATTTCTTCACTTGTTGGCTTAGCAAGATTTTGTCTTTTTAATTTTGATTTATTGGTAGAAAATGGTCTCCTTTGCCTTTCAATTCTTATCTTGTGTACATTAGGATCAGCCTGATTCACAAATTGTTGAGGTGCTGCTTCTGCAAATGCTGCTAATGTTGATCCTATAGGAGCAATATTTCTCTCAAACACCTCCAACTGTGCAACTGTTGATGTAGAGTTAAGTAAATCCAAAAATTGATTTTTTATTTCCAATTTTTTCTTCATAAATGAATCTTCCATTTCCTTTGTCCGTGCTTCAACACTTACTGTATCCTCCTTATGCCGTACAGATGTTGAATTTAAATTAATGCCACTCTTAATGTTGTGCAAATCTTTTTTAGTCAGAAGATGCTTTCTTTGCAAATTTGAGTTTTCCACGGAATCACGCATATCATCAAGAATAACGGAAAATGGTATTCCAGCATCAATTTTTGCAGCGATTGACTGACGCTCTTCAGAAGTTAAAGTCAAACGCTCAATATCATTCGCATGTCCAACATGCGTTTTGCAAAACTTTACTTGAACTTTTTCATTTATGTCAACCACAACGGTGAGACTAGCTGGACAATAACCATTAATTTTATTACTACCTTGAGTTTTTAAACGTCTTTTGCCTTTGCTCTCTGAAATATAATAACCAGATCGGTGGCAATTGTATTTCATTGTTTTGTGAGATTTAGCAGGATAGTTTTGTTTTCTGGCATAAAAAGAATTTGTACTCTTTTCAACAATAGATTTCCACTGATTAAAATCTTGCAAATTGTTGAAATGTACTTCTTCAAATTCAATGCGGATCTCATGTGTTTCTTGAAAATGTTCAATGAGTTTTGCAGTTGAATTAGATATGAAATCGCATAAGGAACATTTTCTTCCATTTTCAGTCTTTGACTCGTGAGGCTGTTGGTTAGGTATGCCATGGACTTTTTTCACATGGAATTTAAAATTTTTTTCCGAATTGAAATTTTTACCGCACTTGTCGCAGTTGTATTTATATTCTTTGGTTGTTTGAAGGTTATGAAATTTCCTCACGTGCTTTCTTAAATTTGAGATATTAGAATACGACTTGGTACACTCTTGACAGATGTTTTCGTTCATGACGATTTTCTCAATTGATTGCTTTTAGTTTTAATGAAACTATTTTGCAATTTAACAACATAACAAATAACGAAATTACTAAACACTATCAAAGTAGATTAACAGTAGCTAATGTTCTGATGCTAGGGATGGCAACGAACGATATATCGAAAATATCCTTGGGTGCGTTTTTTTGGTCGAGAGAATGTTCTGGAAGACTGAATAAAATGGAATAGGCGTTTTCTTGGTCGCCAGTCGATATTCTAGAATCGTCTTTCTATCCAGTCTCTCGAGATGGTTGAAAATGAAATAGTGCGTGGTGGG
>JARJEB010003255.1:0-38936 GCA_030264535.1 Liometoxenus newtonarum
GAAAATAGATTTTTCTACACATATTTAATTATATGGTCATTATTAGCATTTTTTGAGTGATTCATAGTACCTATTATTAACTACCGTGAATAATGGATTTTTCAACAAGATTTAACGAATTTGAAGTGTCCGATCGATTTAATCTATATGATCTAAAATCTCGAAGCAGTTATAGCAACCCCATAAATACTGTCAAAACTGTATGTGATCGCCGGCCATATCAGTTCACTTGTCAATTTCGTTGAGAAATCGCAATTTGTATTATGTGTTAAAAATAGTGCAAGGTGTAGAAAAAGCATAGTGTTATATTCGCGATTACTCACTCAGATGAATTTGCCCTACTTGCCTATCGGCTCGTGGGCTAATACATCATCTTCGTGAGTAATGACAATCATAATCGCTCATATAATAATATACTATTACGTACAAATAATTTAAAAAATCTTATATATAAATTCATAGGTTTCTTAGTTTCCGACTTATCGAAGGTGCAGTAAGGAAAGTTAGGTGATCAGTCAAAATATCAAACTCGTTTCGTTTTGAAATCTTGTTTGAACTGGTTATTATTATCACTAAAAATTTATTATCTTGTTTACATCGTATTTCTAGATTTGGTCAGCGTAATCATCCCTTTTATCATAAAAGTAAGCAAAATATTGGAAGCACAAAGAAATAAAATCATTAAGTTGTGATTTTACAGCACCCCTGACCAAAGAGCAACTTGCAACTACGTATTGTCGTACTTACAAATAATAAGGGTTGTTTACTTCTTGTTCAAAGGTCACAAAAAATAGAACTTTGTATATTTTCGAAATTTCTTTTCAAATTGTTGTCATCGACTACTGCAGCGTTTCCCAAAGTGTGGGTGACGACCCGGCACCGGGTCGCAGAAAAATTTTACAGGGTCGCGAAGAAAAATTGTAAAAACAAAAGGAAATAGATTTTTTATTAAAAAATGAAATTTGTTTTGTAAATAAAGGGTTTTTTCATAAGGTGGGTCGCGAAAAATTCGTACCGGGCCGCGGCTAAAAATGTTTGGGAAACGCTGGACTAGTGTAAATTTAAATAAAAGCTTGTCGATTCCAATATTTTGCATTCATCTTTCGTTTTGAAGATAATAAAATTCTTGGAATTATTAACTTGTGGATTACATGTTGTTCTCGTAAATCTTTAATGATTATATTTTGCTTCTGATAGAAATTCGGACAATACTTACAGATAGAGTAAAAAGTACCTTTTGGGACTTATTATTTATTGGAACAACACTTTTGAAATATTTTCCAGGAACTTTTATTGTTTCGTTATTGATGAGAAAGTTTGAGTGGAGAGCTTCTAACTTTATATGCGCTGCGGGAGTAGGACTACCTCTTCCGAATCCAGAACGGGATCAGCGTCCCCCCAAACGGACCAAAAATTTTACCTGAATAAGTTACTAATAAATATGTAGGTACTCAAATGCAGAATAGAATTGGGAAATTTGAAAAAGTAGGGCATAAATTAAAAGCAGGAAAAAATTTCCAAATAAAATAATACATAATTAAGGATCCGATTTTAGGTGGATTGGAAATACTCAGAATTTTAAGCGAATGGGTCGCGAAAAATGATAATTTAAAATAGGATCTCGGTCCGCAAAAGTTTGAGAAACCCTGCTCCATGTATTTATTGTGGATAGTCAATTTCCTTAACAAGGTGTGATTTTCAAATATTTATTTCGATTGCAAGGAAACTTTTACGATACATTTTACTTCAGGAATAATTTGTCGACAAATGCGTTTCGTAAACTTGTACTTGACTCCTTCACTGGTGACTTTTGTCTTCTTCATCGTAATTACATTCTTACATCTATAATACATCTAATCCCACACGACTGACTACCCCAATGAAATCTATCGTCTACGATTGAATATGCAATCTTACGTAGCGAAAAGACTATGAGACTAGACTTCATAATCCGAATCGAGCCGGACGTATATTACTTATTTCAATTTGCAAATAAATTTTCTTCTTGCCTTGACGTCATCGTCGCAATTTAACGAGCATTTATCATAATTAATCGCATTTGCTATTGTGGCAAACTTTGGAAATGGAAGTCATTTTTATAGTTGTAAATTCGTATACGAGTAAGTAGCCATGGTACTTAATAATTATACTTAATATCTACTAATGAATGAATAGTTCCTGTCCTGCATTGTATCGGTAAAAGGAATCGGATGAAATGGCACTAATGAATGCGAAATGATGTAATTGTCTAGTCTTCAACGAGTTAAGTCAATTTGCCAAATGATGTGCAAGAGCACGAGAACCCTTCAACTTTCAATAACATGAAGAAAGTTTTGTGCTCATTTGTGCTACTAAAAGGTACAAAACTATAGCTAATAAATAAATAATCATAAGTTTTTCTTCATTATTAAGTCCATTCGGAATCATAATCGCATTAGTTAGTTCTCTTTGTTTATTTTTATTTTTTACTTTCCCCCTTACCGAAGGTATAGTAAGGAAAATATCGAAGTCGTGTTTTCGACGAATCTTCATGAATCTCGTTCGTTGTGTGTGTGTGTGTGTGTGTGTGTGTGTGTGTGTGTGTGTGTGTTTGGAAAGTGAAAATTGTATAGAATTTTTGTGATACCAAATCGTAATCAATGTCATTTCCACTTTCCGATTGACGACTTCTACGAAATCGTAGTGGATAGGATCGGAAAGTTGTGAGGTACGGTTTTAACGCACCGATTTATTTTCCTTAATTTCATTGTTTGAAGACATTAAGATTCATCAATAATTAAATTATGATTGTATAGCTAAAGGAATAATTTGTAGTCGTGTTTTTAATAATTTATTAAATTAATTATTAACAATATTTCCATCGCTGATGAATCTATCGATACTTAATCGACGAACCGTCGATCTTTCTAGATGACTAATGACAATTCAAATAAATAAAAACTTACCCAAACCAAAGGCAGAATAAAAATGTTTGTGTATATAAGTTTGTGATATATAGTATAGTTTAGCGCTTCTCAAACTTTCGTATTTCGCGTCCCCCTTTTTGACCTTCAATAATTCTGCGGCCAACTGCATAAAATAGAAGATTAACTAGATTTGGAAATATTGGCTACCTACGTTGCTGATACTTTGTTGCCAATACTTTGTTTATTCGACAGCCTCCCTGTAAAGTTTAGGCGCCCCACAGTTTGAGAAGCGCTGGTATAGTTCTTGATAAAACGACTTTGACTTTCTAATACAATTTAGTTTTGTATAAAGTCACAATTTCAAAACAATTCCACATCGAATAGAAATAATCAAAGAATTTTAAATTTTGAAGTGAGGACTGGTTTCCATTGTTGTTTGTTTTGTTTGTTCTAGTAGTAGTAGTAGTCCTTGATGTCGAATGAAATCGGTCATGTGCCTCAACTCAACGATATCAAAAAGTTGTCAACAGTTAAAAAGTGATACGATAACACTTTCCTTAATAATATTTACATTGCCATGCCACTACAAGCATTTGAACGAAATAATTTTAACTGTTTCGAGAGTGCGCGGAGTCAAGATAATATTGGCAGACGGAGGTCGTGACTTCCGTTACGTACCTAGTTTCCTGTTTCGCGTGTTGGATCCTTGGATTCAAGGATACCATCTACGTTTTGGGTATAAGTAATATACGCACGATGGCAATCATGGAAAGTCGGTAGAGACACTTTGAGCATTTTGAAGGGCAAGCAACGGGAACGCGGAAAGGTTTTGCGGATGACGATGGCTTTTGGAGGAAATGAAAATACTACCTCTTTAATTTAGATAAAAGCATATGTCGACGCCCGTTACCCTATATAAACCCGCTTCAACTATACTTACAACCAGCATTTCTCCTTACCAATGTTCAACCCTCACAGGGAAGAACGCGGCGTCCGACAAAATTCACCAAACTCAAAGATGTTATCATTTTATGTTTATATTTCTCGCATTTATAAGTTTTGGCTGGTTATCAATGGAAAGAAAAAGTAACGATAATTAAATTGATCCAGGCAAAAATTATTCAAAAATATTTACAATAACAATAATAATTATGAGGTTCAATGCAAAAGTTAAAATTCACTGCATTCGATGATTATTTTATGTTAAGTATCTATTCATTTATTCAAATTTAGGATTTGGCACCACTTGCTGTGATAGGGGTGGCTACTGGCGACTTAGCTCCAATTTTGGAAGTTTAAGCTTAAAGCAGCCAGGAAACTAGGCGCTTGCCAGCTTGGCTTAACCAGAGGCAGCTAAAATTAATACTAACTTATCTACCTACCCTGTATAGCGACTTTTAGGGGTTGTAACTATAATAGTAGTTTTCAATATTTTGTTTAAAAAAAAAAAGATGAATAATTGAAGATGTTTCGTCAACATTTCAAAATCTAGACACAAAATTATTTTATTATTTTTTTTTTATAAAATTGAGCGTGATTAAAGCATTAAATTTGTATAATTTTATTAGAAATGGACTGCGCGACTCCTCGGTTTCAAGAATTTATTAAATTATAGTTTTATAGCCCAAAGTAACAAGAAAAACTAACTCTTGGTTGAGGCAAGAAGAAGAAAAGTGGTCTTAACGAGCTTATAATTTTTTTCGAAACCAACATTTTTTTTTATCCTGAGCCTTAAAAATAACAACACCTGTTATTATTTACTATGTTTACGTCACAAAGTTAAAAGTTATAATTTCATTCACTATTCACATTTTTCTTTATCCAATTTTGATTTTTATAAAAAAGCTTTCGTTTTGTATCTTAAACTGTAAATAAAAGTAGATAGGGAATGAGGGGGTGAATATAAATGTATATATTGTAAATGTTGAATGTTGCGAATAGGGTTCGTTCGTTGTTTGGGGTTGGGGATGAGGTTAGGTTGATGTTGGTGCGTTTCGAGTTGGATGTGATGCACAAAGCACGCGAACGAGACGGACGACAGATTCGGCGCGGACGAATTGATTTGAGTGATGGCCGCCGTTTGCGATCTACTAAACCGCCGCCATACATCATCCCCCATCGACGTCGGTCGCGTTCCACTCTAGCATAATATCTATATAGCTATATAATTCCTAAACAGCTAGCTATCACGCAGAATACCTACAAGAAATGTTACATGTTATCACGTCACATTGCAATATATTCACACATATTTCTATAAAAAAATTTCTTTTTATTAATAATTTATACGTCTGGTCATGGAAGACCGGACTATGAAAATGATTAAACGATTAATTGGGACTTTACTTGTAAGTTAAGACTTTGAACTTAGCTATGGGTAAAGGACCTTTCAATTGCTACTTTACAAGTACTTCCGTTTAACTACCTAAGTCCTTGACTTTTAACTTAAGTATTTCTATTGTTGAATATCGTCAAATTGGGAATTTCCTGATTTTCTTTCTTTTCTCTATTTCCTGTCTAATAATCTGATAATCCTAATTTTCAAGTTTGAAGTGTTCCAACTGAAAACTGTATCAGTTTATTCCCAACTCGTACTATTCATGTATATGCATTTTAGTCCTTGACTTTTAAATTATTTCTATTGTTGAATATCGTCAAATTGGGAATTTGCTGATTTTCTTTCTTTTCTCTATTTCCTGTCTAATAATCTGATAATCCTAATTTTAAATTTTGAAGTCTGCCAACTGAAAACTGTATCAGTTTATTCCCAACTCGTACTATTCATGTATATGCAATTTAGTCCTTATTTCTATTGTTGAATATCGTCAAATTGGGAATTTACTGATTTTCTTTCTTTTCTCTATTTCCTGTCTAATAATCTGATAATCCTAATTTTAAAGTTTGAAGTTTGCCAACTGAAAACTGTATCACTTTATTCCCAACTCGTACAATTCATGTATATACGCATGTTTCTTTTTTTTGTTAGCTCATGAGAAAAAAAGAATAGTAACATAACTATGGTGATGGTATATCTATATATAGTAAGAAGTAATCCAAATTGCAATCGTGGAAAACTTCGTTTAGTATTTGTATTACTACTTTGTGAATGTGAATGGTGTACGTAAGTAAGGAAGAGTGCACGTTCCAAAATGCACATAACATGTAATGTAGTATATGTGATGGGGTAGTAGCTAGTACGCTAGTAGTAGCTAGCAGTATAGAGCGCCAGCCGTCCTCAATCATCAATCATCCTGAGACAATCGAGCGGCGCACAGCTGTCGTACAGCTCGACAGCCACCGGTCGACGGGGGCCTGCTGAACGCTGAACGCCGCATATCGAGCATCACATTCACTCTTCAGCCACCTTATTGCCAAAACTGAACCAGGGAGAAGATCTGCGATCATCAGATGGAGAGACTTTGTTAAAATTCAAAACCAATATCGTATTTTGTCTATTTCATTTTAACACTACAATTTTTGCGGCGAATTCAACACTACTTATTTTTTTAATGATAGACTACGGAGTGAGAAATACCTCTGCAAAGTGCGTTTTGAATTTAGCAGAGGATACAGAGTATACAGAGGATACAGAGCATACAGTGCCTGTATCAATATTGCAAATATTGAATCATTTCTTCCAAGTATTTACTTAGTCTAGGTATTGTGACCAATTCTCATCCAAATTGAAATATATTTTCGAATTTGGCTAGGGGTTCGAGTTGCTTCAACAAGCAATTTCAGTGTCTTTAAATATTTCAATTTTTTTGTTGAGATAATTAATTCCTGATACTTTCAGAAATATTTTATCCGGTACTATGAAAAATCTCCATGATAATTTATTTTCGAATTTGAGAAGTGATTCCGTCGGATATTAGGAACAAACCGACTACTTTGATCAGGCACGTAGCCAGGAATTTTGTTCGGACGAGGCTGAGGTGAAAAAATTCGTCACACTTTTTCTTTCAGGTACATTCAGTTTTTCTGAATTTTAGGACATTTCGGGGGGGATTTAGACTCTAAGCCCCCTCTCTGGCTACGTCCTTGACTTTGATTGAATTGTCATCATTTGCCTAGCGGGTGTTCAAACCAGGAATTGGCACAGAATCCCTAGGAAAAGTTGCCTTTCATATTTTTTTTCAGTGGATCACACCGATTATCTAAATATTGCCACACCATGCGATTTTGAATTTGAAAAAGTGCATTTTATAACTAACCGACCGACTTTTCACTTCCACTTAGTAATTCTCTTGTCTCTCTCCATTTTTGATACTTACAATAGATCTCGACCGACATAAATTTTCAGCACTTGACAGGAACACAACGATTCGAACACGTTTTGTGTTAGCGTAAAATCGGATGTACGTTTCTAGTTCTTTACTTTTTCTGTTGGACTGAGACAGTGAGATACCCTCTGCACAAATTTCAATGGTAGGGTGAGTATCATCTATCACACATGCATATATAATCGGGAGTATTAAAATATTTATTTTGTGGCACTAAACTTTAAAAGGTGATAGTTTCAAAAAAGGTAGAGAGTGAAAGAGACGAAACACAATTGACTGTATATAAAAAAGAGCAAAAGAGGGCCAAAAGTTTTCGGTGTGAAAATGCAAACAATAATCGAAGCTTTGCGATTTTATGACTTTGCCATTTAGGGGTCTGTGGGTTAGGGGGTTGGTCATATTCATATATTACGTATGTGCACTTCGCAGCGTTTAGGTTTAGGTTGAGGTGTTAGTCGGTCATCGACAGTCAGTTAGTGTTGTGTTCGGTTTCTTAAGGCATTTCGAAAATTTGGATAAAATATTTTTTAACTAATAAAAACGTGAATAAGTAAAAACCTGTAATAGGAATCTAAATTAATAGTAATCATACAAAATTAAGTGATTTGGTATAAATTTTTCAGAATTTGAAAATTCTACTTGTGAGTTTTGATGCCATCTCCAAGAAAGTATCCAGTACTAAAATTAAGGTTAAAGTCAAGAGCAGAAATTCAATGGTCGATGTTGCAGGATTGATTTAAATTACATCGAAACGAGTAGAAAATTCCTGAGCTATGAACATTTCAAGTTTCTAAATCTAAACAAGAGGTGGCAGTAGTATGCCGAATTCCTGCTACAAATTGTAATTCTATAGAAATCGAATCAATGCTCCAGGATGCAATTCTGCAGGACGACTGATGATTCAGGACAATTAATTTCGATGAAAAGAGGTCCTTGAAATATTTTTATTAAAATTTTTGGTAACTTCTAAATTTTGACTAGTTGTAAAAAAAAAATGAAAAACACGATAAATTCATTAATGTGCGTTGTATACAACCCTCTGTTATACTATTGTGTGTTCCAGTTTTGGGATTTTATTATAGGGGAAGCGTCGCTGTTCGTTCGTTGGATGCGGCGTTTGCATAATAAAAAAGTACTCTTAGTCTTTTCATTTTCTGATGGGGTGCTTGCATCCCCAATTTCAATGCAATACCTTATGCTTGTGCAGAGTGTATAGACTATAGAGCATCACATCAGATCACAGCCATAGCAACAGGATCAGCATCCGGGAACGCCGCCGGGCTTTAGCTTTAGCCTTAGCAAAACTCTGGCAAGACCAACGAACCAACAAGGGGCGTCGGCGTCGACATCATAGTGAAAGGAAAGAGCATGACGGGGTGGTGCGGGTATATTTCGGGCGTCGGGACAACTCTGACTCTGCGACGCTTCATCTTCAATTAACAAGTAACCGTTCTACAAATATTGCTAGAGTTTTCGGGGAAATTCGTTGTTTTTGTGTGTATTTTTATAAAAATAAAGACGTTTTTACCTCAGTAATAATATTAACAAAAAGTAACAGCAGTGAAGAATTCTAAATTTTGTAAAACTTTAGATCACTGGAAAATAATTTGTGAATTTTTTATTTGTGTTAGTTGGGTGTTTAAGATAAATGTGTTTGAGCCATTTTTGCAATGAAAAATAGACAAAAATAATTGAGAGTGAAGAAAAAATTAGAATAATTAACTTCAACTCGAGTTTAAACTTTTTAACTATTTTCACAAAAAAATCGATTTGGTTTTAAATTTCCCATTATTATTTGCTTTACAGTTTTCTCAGCCAGTGCAAGCAACTTCAGTTATGTTTTACTACTCCACAAATATTCCAACATGGAGAATCA
The DNA here is from genome assembly GCA_030264535.1 of Liometoxenus newtonarum. Lineage (NCBI taxonomy): Eukaryota > Metazoa > Arthropoda > Insecta > Coleoptera > Staphylinidae > Liometoxenus > Liometoxenus newtonarum. Next base: position 9,066 of record JARJEB010003255.1, read on the forward strand.
CGTTAACGTTGAGTACTCAAAATCGTCAGGAGTCAGGACCTAGAAAATAATTGTCCAAGGCGAACCTTTAAGACTATAAGAATGTATCGGTGACGGGAAGACAAGAACAACAAATGAGGTAAGAATAAGAACCGTTTAAAAATCGATTTGCTTACTTTTTTTTCCGATTTTCGTCCTTTTATATTTACGTTTGTCTGCTTCTTTTCCTATAATTTTGCCGGCCCTATTTCTTTTTGCAAGACGATTATCTATACTTTGCCTCGATTTGTCATCATTTATTTTGATCCCTTACGTTTACAGCATAGCCAAATTTCGATTCAATGCTTCAAATTTAACTGTCAAATGTAATTTTTGATCCTTTGATGAACCGCTCATTAATTATTTACAATTATTTCAAACAAAAACAAAAAAATTAATTTTTAATAAATAAATTTGTCATTTTTTTTTCAGTTTCATGTTGGATGCTTGGCTTGGCTTGGTTTGGTGACGAACGGGTTGAACATGTTGCGTCCCCTTGTTGCGTACATGCGCAAAACTAACGATCTCACTGATTTTCTCCTTCTTGCATGGATCTTTCGATGTCGCTCTATTTCGCATCCCTTCATCTCTTATCGTTTACTCTCCATATACTAGCATCTCTGATATTTTGCTCTTGGCCTTTTCGACAGCTTGCAGGAGCATAAAACGATCGAACTTCAATTTCAATTTTACCTTGAATCACAAGCAAGAAACAAGCTTTTCCAAATTAATGAAAGCCAATGAACACACTTATTCCAGGTTTTATTACTGTTTTGCTTGCCGACCAATCTATAACGAAGCAAACAAATATTTAATTACAAATTTAAACAAATGCATACGAAATTTATCCTTGAAGTTTCCATGATCAAAGAATTTTATTTTTAAAGCCAAACTTTAGGTCTAAAAATTTGGAATGCATTACTTAGGTAATTATTTGATATTTTTATATTTTAGGTGGAAACTTCAAACAGAATATAATTTGGAACCAATTGATGATTGTTAATGGAAAATAGAAAGAATATGGCTGATCTGAGATGAAGGAGAAAACGAAACTTGGCACATTCGTGATCTACCCTGTAGATCCGGGCTTTTGTAGTTTAACGAATTTTCAAAGTCAGAAGCTCGTCTCTACAGGTATCTTACGGATGGAAGACCTCTCGGCACGTTTTCTACTTTTCAATTTACAACATTTACAAATTTATAGATACTTATTAAAATCTAAATTAATTTGTTTATTATTATAATGTTAACTGTGAATAATGTTTATTAATGCATCAGAATCATAAATGAATTTTAATAAGATAGAAATTAATATTTTTTTATTACTTAAATGAATTTTACTAGAAATAAGAATTTAAATTTATAAAAGCATTTAATTTATGGCTTGAACACAGAACGGGGAAAACTCAATTAATCAAAATGGCTGAATAAGCTCACTACATGCCTGAGTAAGTTGCGCCCTCTTGGCACAAATATACCAAACAACTATTTAATATTAAGGGTGGCTGGTGGCTGGTGGCTGGTGGCTGGGTAAGAAAGCTATTTTAAAACAGAAACGTGTATGTTGAGTTGTCTATGTTAAATATGAAATTTTTATTTCTATATCAAAACAAATTAAGTAAGTCAATTTGGAACTTTACAAGTTTTGTTAATTAATTTGTTTTCTCCATTTTGAGTATAGAAAATTGTTATTTATTTAATTTATAATAAGTATCTAATTGAAAACGATTTTACAAAGTGTCAAAACAAAATTAAAGACTATTTGGTAAGTTTAAGCAAGCAAAATATGTAAAAACAAATAGATTTCTTTGTGGTATAAGTAATTACCAGTAATTACTTCATTAACGAAGAATGAGCATTTGCATTTAAGCAATTACAAACAAAAAATCAGTGAATATGACAATTTTAACTATCATTTTTCACCTATAAATGTACTTACAACTTGTAAAATTTGTTAAAATTACACTTCAAACACTTCAAAACCTGCTGAACCAGTAAAACAGTTAATCGTTAAATGAAATGAAAAGAATAAAACAAAAAAAATTGATGCACTTAATATGATGTAGCCTGTGCAAATTACTTACTACTTTTGTGAAGATAAAAATAGTTGAGTAGAGTCATAGAGATAGACTTCTATAGAGGGAACATAAAGTTGATTTATGGGGGCCGCCATAATTGTGTTACACCTAACCTAAAGGCATAAAATTTGAAATTGGCTCCAGTCTCATGTCACTACACTGTATGTGTGTATTTTGGGTAGCCTATATTTTAGGGTTTTATCTCACATTTGTATCAATATCTTCATTCTAGGAATATTGTAACTCTACGAGTAGAGTAAAATTACTTACTACTTTTGTGAAGATCAAAATAATTGAGTATAGACGTATATGGAGGGAACATAAAGTTGATTTATGGGGGCCGCCATAATTGTGTTACACCTAACCTAAAAGGCACAAAATTTGAAAATGGCTCCAGTCTCATGTCACTACGCTGTGTGTGTGTGTGTATTTTGGGTAGCCTATATTTTAGGGTTTTATCTCACATTTGTATCAATATCTTCCTTTTAGGAATATTGTAACTTTATGAGTAAAGTAAAGGACCTTGTAATAAATAAATTGAAACCATGAAAACGATGCTAATGAGATGTACTTACTTTGTAATTCGCCATTGTAATTAAATATAATTTATGTGTTCTGATGGTTCTGATGGTTGGAATATGCATCATATTCGCTATGCTGCTTTTGATTAATTTATTTAATTAAATCACATGACCAAGTTACCATGAAAATTTTATACCTACAAAGAGCTCGTTTTTATTGTTTATGAATTGGTTTTTAATTTAATTTAATGTAAAATCAATTAAAATTTTATTTTAATTAATTTCGAATTTTTGACTGAAACAAAAGCAGCAACACGGAACCCGTCTTGTGTGGGCTATACATTATAATTTTACTGAAAGTGATATCTGATTCCATCTCAAATATAAATATATAAAAATCCTGGTTACACGTTGCATTGCCAGTTAGACCAGTAGCAGTTGCTTACTAATAACTAATAAGCGATATGACATGCATGACATTGTGACATTGACCACATTCGATTGAAACAAAAACAACCATGTCCAATGTTCATATTGGCTGATGATCAAGAGTATTATGTAGATGAAAAGACAGGACTAAGGAACTGAATTTACATACCTACGACAAGGGTAAAGTCAATGATCTGTGTTCTTTGGAGTTGGATTCGATTGGAGGTGGAGTGATTAATCTCAAGGTGGTCCTTGTCAATTAAGATTTAATATGGTTAAAAAATTTAATATTAGACATGAAGATAAAAATTAGAAGTCCTTGGAAGAAAATTTTAACAAGTTCTAGATATTGGTCATAATTTTGGTAGTTTCTTCGAAAAGGTAAACTTTTTCAATCATATGGTGCTCCTTCACTTCTCTAAAAATTGATGATGAAGATATTTTTTGTATATTTAATTATAAGTTATGATTTCGTGAAGTTTCAATCGGTTTTCCAAATTTTTGAAATTCCTAAAATTTTTTCATCAGCTGAGCTCTCTGAACTGAAGACTATCTTTAAAGACTGATGAAGGTGATATCTCATAACGTCAAGATGTCGCGTTCTTCCAGTTACAAGAGCAAGGAGATATCAAGTAATAGGCCTACCTACACTACCTATAGCGATGTTTTGTCATATGTCTCTTACCTTTACCTTTTTTTTGCTTTTGTTTCTTTTTTTTATTAGTTGTCCATGATCGGGCTGATATGTAATATGTAGATGTAGACACAGTGATGTCATAGAATGAATGAAGGTAAGATACGCTGAACGGACGAAGGTAGGAGCAAGGTAGGTAAAAGGTAGGTTGGAAGATACTACTTACATGTTTGACTGTATGGTATAGATATGAATTATGTTGATAACAACATAGGCTCTTACTGGGGGTTCCAAAAATTATCAACCAAGAAATTTCTTAATATACAACCAGCTGGTTCCCCAAAAAAGCAAATCACTCTAAATTTGATAATATTTTGGATGGAGTTGCACGAAACACTTTGTATAAGTTTGATATGTAGTGTGTGTATGTGCGACGTGTAATATCCACGGCAGCTGACACGACCACCTGGGTGTGCTTCGCCTGACACTATAACGCCGATGTCGTCGCACCCACGAACCACGAAACGATTCTGAACTACCGCACGCAGATCCGTATCTAAAAATATTCCTCATTTAGAGTTCCATCTCAGTTGTATATGGAAAAAAGTGGAGCTCATCCGGGAGTTGAGTTATGCGTTTATAGGGCCAACCCTTGTTCATGTTGAACTCATCGAAAAACAGCAGCTTATTAGAGGCTAAAGCCTATACAGAGCGCGGCTTTTCATACAAGTATCGGCCCCCGACGCGATTGCCGGGATGTTATGATTCTCGCTTAGTCATCGGACTTATTAAAAACCACCACTAATACCGGAGCACAGCCTACCACTACCAAATAACGCAAAATCGAATAACAATATTTAGCAAAATACATATTCGGGTGAGATTTGTATTTTTCAACTAAAAGTACCGAAATTATTTAGATCGATTAGGACAGAAAACAGGTAATTTTAAAATTCGTAGAAATATTTGGGCAGATCCAAAACAATACTAACTCTTTTTTTTGTTGGAGAGTTTGAAATACTTTAATCAATTTATCAAAAGTAAGGGGTTGCTCCTTAGTCCCGGGTAATGTATATGCAAGTAAGTCAGCCGCATTTATGCATCTGAACGCACGGGTGCCAAAATGCAAAACGAATGCAAAGAAACTCTGCCCGAAGAAATCCACAAAGAGCGTGACAAGGAAAATGTATATGAAAGGATAAGGGATAACGGTATGGTTGTAGTAGTGCTGATGGTGAAACGAAACTGTTCGACGTCTCATTATCCATGAGCTCGTATGCGGGGCGCCATCTGATCTCGTCCGATAAAATATTACGGCCATTTTTCATTCCCTATATTCTTATATCATGTACCTACTACTTTCCATAGCAAAACATAGGATTGCAAGGCGAGAGAGGTAGAGAGAGAGGAGCACATCAAACCATCAGCAGCCGTTTTCGCTTGTCAGATCGAGTTGATCAGCCGCGTTGCAAAAAGAGGGGTAAGTATTACAATTTCGTACTTACGATGCCTTGCGTAAGTGCATGAGCATGGAAGAATGTAGGTATAAGCAAAGTTTTATCCCTTCATCCCCCTTTTTCGCTGTTATCTTTCGGTTTTTGGTTTTTCAAGTTCCAGATCCCAGCCCAGCAGGGTAAGCTCGTCTTGAATGGGCGATGGGATGACACACCATCGTCAAAAACAGTTTATTTTTCATTTTTGTTCTTTTTGATGAGTTTTGCCTGTAAAGTATTTAAAATGATATTTTGCCTGCAAGGGAAACATGAAGAATATTCGATGTGTGTTTTTGATGAGGATAAAGGATCTCAAGAGTAAAGGATCAGGAGATTAGGGTCACAGAGTAAGAATAAAGGGTGTTTTTTTAATTTAATATTTCATATCTTCCTAGGAAATGTTGGAATTAAAACATCAAAAACGAACAACAAAGAGAACTTGGTCGTTAATTCGTTACTGAAATCAAAATATTAATTATAATAAAGGCACTATGGTTAATTAAAAATGTCATTATGCTAACAACCATGTAACATACGATAATGGTAAAGTCACGAATGTTGTTTGTTATTAATTTTTCACTCATTTGTGTCTTGGAAAGTGCAACTAACAAGATGGAAAACTTGGGGTGACACTGGTGACTAGGAGACAATTCCAAACCGGAAATTGAAACGCAAACTCTGCAAACATGCCGTTTATGTCTTCGAATTGACATAAATTCGATACTTAGGTACTGGTGACATCTCTTATTTCCTGTATAATCCTGCAATTGTAGAATTCTCCATTTTCATAAATGGATGTTCAAATTTTGAATTTCCAATTATTTCTCAAACAAAGGTCGACCTAAAATGAAGAACGAAGAAAGAATATTTGTTTTAAAATTGTTGTTTTCTTCTTTTGAAACCTATGGAGTAAGCTGTTTATGCAAGTCTTTAGTCTTCAAGCAACCACATTCGAAACACTCTTCGATGTCTGCAAGGCATCTCGTTTTTGACGAAGAATGAAGAAATGTATTTGTATATGTGTGTATGTGTATGTAATGCATCACATCGGAGTTATTCGTATATGTGTTTGTTGAGGACGTAACGCTGGCTCTAGGTCTGGGTACGTTGCACGCCGCCGACGACGACGAAAATGTATAGCGCGCGAACCAGGGGCCCCGCCGAATGATTAATGATTGGATGTCAGTCCCGTACGTATGCCCGACTCAACTCAACTCTCACGAACACATTTACCATCATCCACATAACAACATAGATGTGCATTCATGCAGACATTGGAAAAACTTGCACAAACACACGAACGCTATGCCATTCTCTGTCTCTGAAATGTTAGGTACCTACCTATATCCCATATCATGTGATGTGTAACGGCGAACTTAGAATTGTGGAAGTCGTGGAAGCATATAGAACTTAGAAACGTACAACGGTGAAAGCCTTTTTAAGAGACACGACTTCCATTTGGTTCATCGTTTGCAAAAATGCAAATTTGGAAAATTAACATGTTAAAAATCAGAAAGGGTTGTAAACCTGTACACTCATTCTATAGTTGTATCTCGATTAGTTCCAGTTTCCTTCAGGCTTCAGGCTTCTGGCATTTGCAAACCGCAACCAAATTTTGACTACAATACACCATGGCATCGTAAAATTTGGCACAGGAATCGAACTGATGAAAAGACGAAACCTTTGATTTTGCAAAAATGCGGAAGAATTCGTTGGGATATAGGCCAAGTATCATAAAATTAACATAATTTCAGCTAAGAAAAGGGTTAAACCGGTTTGAAAGCTTTGAAAGTGGGTCATGATTTACGACCACATCAATTATAAGTTTTTAGCTGGAACTGAGTTTCTCTTAATTCCGTTGCTGCACTTGTTTCATGCGTTCAAGTTCATGACATTTTGGGAACATCAAGTTGTTTTTAGTTGGTCATGGTAATGAAAACGTATTAGTGTTGGTGTTGTTTTGATATTGGATGGTAGATGGTATCTGATGATGATTCGGCAAAAATGTTCCATAGTTTCTTTCCCTCCTAACATTGAGAATCACTTTCGATTACATTCTCCGGCAGCTACAATTCTATATTATGCACGGACGTAATTGTTTCGTCAAGAACTAAATGATTGAATTTGAATTGAATTTGATCCTTAACACCCAAGTGTTGATCTTAATTATTTATCTATTACGCATAATTAACTCCGGGTTACAATCACAATTTTGTATGAATTAATAAAATCAAGTAGGAATCTAAAATTTTCCTGAAACTTTTTTTTTTTTTGAGCTGGATTTGATTTAATTCTTGGGAATGGTCGGCCATCATTGTTTTTTCCAAATTTTGTTTTTGTCTGATCTTTTGTGGATCGCTTGCTTATTCTTATATGCTGATATGAATACCCCCTAAGTATCAAACCCCTACCCCAATCTCGACCCCGACAGTCTGCATCGAAAACGAAATCAGCGGGACGTCGGCAAATTGAAAACAAGATGCCCATGGTCAATCCTGTTCTACTGCGCCAAGTTGATTACTCATACAAGTTACTCATATGTTACATATTCCCCTTCAAACGTGAAACGAAATTTTTAGATTTTTTTGTTGCTTTGTATTTTTATCCGTAAATAATGCCCAAATCCTGGTGGGTTCTGATGACTTAGGAATTTGGAAACTTGATAAATCATACATGAGAACGGAATTAAAAGCTATCCATGTGAAGAATTCTGAAATAAGTAATTTAATAATGAAAATAATGAAATGATACTGACTCCCCTTGTTGGGTCAGATTCGCTTTAGTGCGAAGCAAGAGTTCTTTTTCATTAAGGAAAATATTAGATTAGCCCTTACTTTTATTTTACTCACAAGTGGATTTTACTAATACTCTAAGGGTGCAAAGAAATGCATCAGTTCCTCTTCCTATAGTAAATCCAGTAAAATAATTGTTGGTTGGTTATAGATCAGCTACGAGTATGTCTTTGGTAGGCTTCACTGTATATAGGACTGTCAAGCTTTGCAAGGGCATTTGTCCTTGTAGGAATCGCAGAGTAGAGAAGTGTTGATGTTGGATACGTTTGACTGCGGGGGGATGGTGGAATTGGCGTGGTGAGTAGGGTGAAGGACATTAGATTGGCAGGCAATCGCCACGTCCATGTCGGCTCGCAGGGAGTTTGGGTCCGCCGTCGGACTCTGACTGAATTCTAATTTTCTTCTGCCCATTTATAGACCTGGAACCCCCAAACAGGCTCAACTGCCGAATCACATCATACGCACTTCTGCCCTCATCTACAACCAGAATTCAGATGTTGACCTCCACAATTTTCAAAAATAAGTTCATGCAACTCAAGAAAAAAACAATTTAGTCATATTTTGACTCGTTACAAAAAGGCTGATCTTGTCTTAACAATTACCATCTTAGCAGAATGTAATCGAAAATTAAGCACATTTGCACCGAGAAAAATGAGTAATATAAAAAAAGAGTGACCTATACGCTATACAACAGTCTGACGGTAAATGAAATGCCTGGATTGATGGCTGATGTGTTTGCGGCTGAAGGAAATGGAAATGAAGAAACGAAAAATAAATCTTTTTTCGCCGCATGCGGCATGATAATATGTGGTGGTTGCGCGAACCGCATGACTTCCAACTCGAACATCTATAGCTGATTCCAGACTGCACTATCTGATAAATTGATGTATGAAGGTTGCCTCGGCTGTGAGGAAACTCATTTACGTGTCGTGTCTTTTAATTGGCTTTCAATTATAAAATTGAATTTGGAAAACTTTTTGCAACTTTTTTTGTTATTTACAATTGCGTTCTAAAGTTAGAACTGACTTTGTGTTAGGTAAAAATGTAGAAATGTAGAAACGAGACCGGCTGATGGCTGTCACCCATCATCGAAAATCATTAATATTGTCGAACGCACACACCATTCCTCCACGTTTGACGTTTGACGTGTCTAAGTCGTACTTGTATAAAGTATTCCAAAAGTAAAACGAATAATAAATGGCAAAATGAAAAAAAAGCAATACGAAAAGGAAAAAAAACAAATAGGTACGACACACGTGCTTGTGCAGCTTGCCACAAACTCAAATACTTGGATTTTCAAAATACACAGCACAAATATTAATAATAAAGTCAAACACGCTTTGGAATTTGTCATTCGTTAAAATCTTACGTGATTTTTAGTCAAATCAATGTGATCTTCTAATATTACGTGCAGATAGGAGAAAGTTGGGCCGGTTGATGTGACAAATTGATAAATGACTAACTGATTAACTGATCTTGATATCTTAATAATTCGACTTTGATTGAAGTATCAAATCAATGTCTAGTTTACATTCTTTCGCAATAATTTTTTTTTTCGTCATCATTCATCCTCTTCATTTTATTACCTACGTTTAAAAGTTAACTTAATTGTAATGAAAGAGAAAGGCAGAAAAGTTTTCGGAACTTAACGTATAGTTGATCAGTTGATGGGAAGTTGGATAATCGACTATTCGACTAATAGTCATCGTAATCGTTGGTCTGAATGAAAGAATGACTTGACTAATTCCTCGTTAGGAAATAAGGAAGTCAAGGAATTTTTCTTTTTGAAGCAATGGAAGACTGTAAATTTTCTTGTCAAATTCACTCACCTAGAGCGTAAAAATTCGCAATAAAGTTTAAATCTATGAAGGAGCAGTTAATTAAAAATCTAAACTAAATTGATATTTAAAATTACTTTATTCAAATCGCCTAGTAAGACAAGTAGCGAAGTAGGTAACTCCAAGTGTGTTATTAGTGTAAGTACTTACTACTTATGTTATTACAAGTCATTACTATACTTAATTCTATTGCCATTACTCAACTACAACTACAAATTTGTCTTAAACTTACACTTGCGTAACTTAAGTCATACAACTATGACTGGAGACTGTATCTACCTTGAAATTTGCAATTTGTCTAAGTAGCGAGAGCGACTCATTGACGAAGACTATTCTGTAAAAATTTAATAGATTTCAATCGTCGTCATAAAGTGCAAAATGTTTTTAGTTTCAATTCCTGATGTAAATTAGTACAAATTAGTCTCTGCAAACAAATTGGTTAATAATTGAATTTGTTCTAATGACTCGTTGATGATCATTTAGGTATTTAATTAGTCGTTTCTATTTTCATTAAGTGTACCGTCCACTTTTTCGAATTAAATTTCCAATATTTCTCAATGCAACGAAGTCATTTTTGAACTAGTAGTAGTAGCGACTCTTGGCTTGTTTCCATATCTCCTCCGTAGCTGAATGGTTTAGTGCAAAGCCCGGAGAGAAATTTTTCTTAGTCATTGTCGAATATTGAATTAATTTGTCACAAGTTTATAAGAATTTTGATGTTATGGACTAGTTTATTCAGTTATTTGTTAACTTCAACTAACAAATTGTTAAGTATAGAATCTATAATATGAACACCATCTACAAGAATAAAATTAAATTTATTTGCTTGTTTTGAACTAAAATTCTACTAATGCAGCCTGCATCGGTTGCAAGACCGAAACATTTTAAAATCGAAATAAGTTATATCTGATGATTATTAATCGATTTTTGCAATTTGTTACGCACCAATCGTTTAATTCGTTTCTGTGAGTTTTTGCCGTTTGCATTTTCAGTAATTCTGCAGTTCATTTTTTACTGAACCCGAACCCTCTGTTTCCCAACTATTTCTTTCTATTATTATTTTTTTTATATATATAATATTTTTATTACAATGTTGAGTGTGGTAGTTTTTAGTTTGGAGCAGTTTAGACAAAATGGTTTTTTGGACCATTTTTAATTCCTTCCCTGTGTGCTATTGCAATATGAATGTTGGTAAAGAATGGAAGAGGAGAAGCTTTTGGGTGGGTCTAATTTAGGTAAACTTCATCTGCAACAGAATGCTTGAGAAGTTGTCAAAAGCGGATGATGGTAGTCGGTTGATGGTTGAATTCAGTTTTTGAAAGCAAACCGAACCAATTAACTTGGAATTGTGTGGGACGTACCAGCATGTTTCAAAACTGAAATAAATATCATAGCAAAAACAACAACAGCACTCTTGAGACCGCATGGGAGTAGAAATAAGTCAAAATATGTTTGGTGCATTAAAAATACACAGCAAATGGTGCTGGAGCTGATCAAGTTTTGATAAAGAATTTATATATTTCTTTGGTGTTTAAGCATTAATTAATTAGTCAATATGTACTAGTTAATCAAAAAAAGTGAAAAACTAAATAAAAAAACATCAAACAGCACTCACCTGTGCTTGTACATGTGTGGTTGATGGTGTGTTGAGGAAGTTTTATCACTGAAGTTATCATATGATATAATCAGTCATCACTTAATGTCATTTTTATAGATTAGTGGCTTTCAGCTCTTTTTTGTAATTTTATAAGAGTGTGCATACTAAATGCAGTCCTATTCCTATGGTAAAGGTTTAAGTTGCGGCAATAAAGCTACATTTTAATTTATTTTTTCTTTTTTTATTGTTTTACATTTTTTATTAAAATATAATTACTACAATAGCTATAGTTAAATTTGATTAAGTCACTTAAAAATGTTGTTCACAAATGTTTTGTGACAAAATACACTTTCCCGCACTGTGCGGTAAAGTATTTCGCGTCGTACTATCAGACTTAAATGAACCAAGTGCTTGGGATTTTGGTTATATTTGATTATATAGGTGACAAAATGTAGCATTTTCAATGTTCAGTAGAGCTTTAGCGGCAATTAGTAGTTGCTTTTGATGAAATCATTGGGGAGTTGTGTGCGGACATGGTCCGTTTGAATCCCTTTATAGATTTGAATGGTGTCCGGTTTTCTGTATTGTAAACTGTAAGCAAGTGACTATTCGGTGTAAATGTAAAACTTTTTGCAACCCCTTCAAATCCACCGCAATTCGCAAACAGCTCTCGCGGGACCTATGCAAATCTGCACAATAATTTACAACCATCGGAAAGTATAGAAGTTTGTAAAAAAATCAAAAATTACAGCATTTTCGGCAATACATTAAAAACACGCGCACATATACTTTGCAAAAACTTTCAATATAAGTACATGGAAGTGCAAGAAAAGAGGTAAAAATAAATATATAATATATGCAAATACAAATTTGTCAGGACGTCTAGTGACATGACATGCTGACAAATTTCAATATAAGATTTACAACTTTACAAGTGCTTCTTTTATTGATTGTGATGTGATATAACCGTCGAACAAAGAGATTTAACAAGATTTACATGTTTAGAGAAGCTTCCCTGAGCAATAAGCTTAGCTCCTTATTCAAAAGATTTATTGGTTATTATACATTCTTAGATGAATTTGTAAATCTGTAAATGCGGTTTTCGGAAGTTGCAAGTAGACTAAGAAGTTTTAATTTAATGCTAAAGTGCTATATAAAATCTTGGCTACAATTTGTTGTAATTTCAATGAAAATAATGACTTGGCGTGACGTCATTTATATGTGACGTGAACATGTGCAAAGTGCATAACTCGAAGTAAGAAGCAAAAAGCAAATGAAAAACGCTATGTTACAAATCATAAACTAATATATAGTTATAGAGGTAAAAGGTAGCATGTGCATTGAAATTTAGTTTTACAAGTTGCATATGAATACATCAACCTTCACTCACTACTGAACCTAATAACTTTGTTACATTACTTAAGGCATTATTGCAGTGTAACGTAATTTGTACACACAAAAAATTTTTCGTCATTCAAGAATATTTATGAAAGAAGATATATATTTTTAAATCAAGAAAATATGTCTTTAATACAATTATACCTATATTCTTGAATAGATAAACAAAATTATCCGCTACGACCAAGTATAAAACAACCATTCGCGCATATGCGCTATTATATACTCGGGCGATTACTTCGCTTGGCTTCGCCTCGCCACGAAACCTTCGCCCTCGCGTATAATAGCCTGCATATGCGCTCATTGAATAATATACTATTATTTCTGCTATATGCATATAATTTTAAATCAAGTTATTACTTATTACTCAATTTTTTTAGCGTGATAGTTAAATGAAATAATTCTGAGTAAAAAATTATAACCAACGACTACGAAAAGTCAATTTTTTAAGTTTTAAATTTTAGTTTATTCAATTTCAAGTCGCTAGGGATGCTCATGTCATTGTAGACTCTCTCCAATATTAAAAAATTTAAATATTTCCATTATTTATGCTAAAATACTATTTTTTGCAAATAATCATTAGTGAGTGTTTTCGATGGAAAGTAACGAACGAGAGAACACATAGCGAATTCAAAAGAAAAGAAGAAAAAGTATCAAGAAGAAGCGTACCCACACTAAAAATCCACCAATGGATGAGGCGATGAAGGGCCCTGAAGTCGATAATGTTCCACTATGTTGTGCATGGTTTCCTCCATAGTTCCATGCCATTGGTATGCCTTTGTGGATGAGAAAGAAGATCGAGGGTTCCACACCCCACATAAGTATATTCTTTATTTTTATTTTTCCATCGGATTATTCGTGTTTTCTCAATTTCCTAATATGCATTTGAATGTTTATAAGTCTGTTATGTTGAAAAGTAAGAAAATGAATTAATTTGAACAAATATGAAAGAAATAATTAAAAATATCCTTCGGGTTCGTGTCTTGATATGCAAGAGAGCATTGTAGTCTCCAATATGTTTCTGCAGACAAAAGCAAGTGGAACTTCCTGAAAGGCAAAAAGCATGAATAAAAACTATTCACAGGTTATTTACTAATAATTTCGAAGAATATTTAGAATATTTAATCTATAAAGAAAGAATGTCTTAAAGATTTAAACTCAGTGTTTAATAGAAGTATACACTTTATTATCCTCGTTTCATTAACTGCATCATCATTTTCGTCATCATGAATCAAGATTTACATCTTAATCAATGATTATCATTAATATATATATATATTTTATTTTATGTGGTAGGTACCTAATTAATTAATTATAATATTTACAGTGTATATTTATAAGTTTTTTTCATAATTCGTTTTCCATTTTCCATCATTATCCTTTGTAATTTTTGTTTCCAAGCTTTTTAATAAAAATTCTTTTCGTCTTGCATAAAACTAACTTATTTTTAATTTATTAATTCTCCGAATGTTATTAAAATTTTCCTTTGTAAAATTGTGATTTTTTTTTAAAGAATTTATACTTTTATTGGCATTTGCAGTTACAATTGAAGTGGAATTAAAAATATTTTCACAAAAATTAATTCAATTTATGTCATAATATAGGTAATTATAGTTATACAGAATAAATCACACTTTTATTCATTTTTAATTTTTACATTCACCATTTTATTTCATTTCATTTCTTTTCGTAATAAGTAATTCAAATGACATGCACAATAATAACAACAAATTCATTACATCATCATCACTTTAGTAATACATTCCTATTTCCCTTCGTTTTCTTTCAAAAAAATATATTTTCGCGTTATTCACAATTTTTATGTTTAATTGAAAAAAAGAAGTAAACTTGAAATATAATCAATTATGGCACAACACTAGTTGAGTAAAAATAAAAAAAAATAAACATAAATCAAACGAAAAACAATTCCCTATTTTGTTTTCCTTATAAAGTAAAGTAATATTCACAAAAAAAATTGACTTATACTTGACTTTTCCCATTCTCTCCTCAATTTTCGTCCCTTTTTATCTTTAAAAACAAATATTCACAAGTATTTACACCAATGAACAACTAAATTTTACACTTCACACTTAAATACGTCTTTTTTCTATGAAGTCCTTAATGTAGTCCTCTTTTTCTGTATTGTCACTCACTTTCTTATATTTGTTTATATTTGTAAGTCCAATTGAAACTTTTAATAAAATTGAGCTTTGTATCACTTTTCACTATAAATTTGTTTTATTGTGTATGGCTTTAGTCCTTGCTATTTGTGATTTATTTGGTCGTTGCTATTAACTATACATCAATTGTTTTTCTTTTCCTATTAAAAATTGTTTGAAACCTTAGAGTGCCGTGAGTCCATAATCGGACTTGATCCCGTTCTGCGTTTGCAGCGTATTCGTCGGTCCGCAACCAGGTGATGATGAAAGTGGCGTCAATGGATTCATAGCGTTGATCCCATGCAAAGGATCAGGATGCAGAGCCGCCATCCCGCCATGATGCTGCTGATGACCCGGATGCGTTGGCATTGGGTGCGCATGAGAGGATATTTGATTCACCGTCAAGGACATGTCCAACATGTTCTCACCCAAACCATCTAAATCTCGACCGCCGCCGCCAGCGTTGTTGTTCTTCCTCTTATCGTTGTTGTTCGGATTATTGGCATTCCCCAAATTCCCGGAATTCCCGAGATTGTTGGATCCTTTTCGGTTCGCGCCTGAGGAATTTTTCGTTTTCGGCGCTGATGCTTGACCATTGGCGTTTTTCCGTCGGACGTTTTTCGTGTTCGGCAGTTTGTTGTCTTTTTTCCATTTCATCCGACGATTCTGGAACCAGATTTTTATCTGTCGCTCGGAGAGGACTAACGTGTGGGCGATTTCGATGCGTCGCCGTCGCGTCAGGTATCGATTGTAATGGAATTCTTTTTCTAATTCCAAAATTTGATGACGAGTGTACGCTGTGCGTTGCCTTTTTGGTTCCATGCCCGGTGTATACGAACCATTTGCTGGAAAAATACAACAAAATATTAGAATCAAGCAGTGCAAGTGTATAAATAAATTATTTTCATATAGAAAATGGTTCCTGTCTGTTTATTGTCTGTTCAATTAATTTTGAACTCTGAACCATATTAACTCCGCACTTATTAAGAAAATACAGAAGAATAACGAGTCACAGTGAGTTTGAAATGTTGAAATTATAAAAGTTATAAACTCGCGACTCATGTCCCGCAAGTCTCAACAATGAGTGAGCATATTTTGGTTAACATTGAAATCGTTCTCGTCGATGATTACAAGATTTGACCATAGACAATGTGCGATCGTACGGTTTTTAGCTTCGTATACAGACAGAGGATGCCGCACGACATTGGCGGCTTCCAAACCCGAAAAAAATGAAACCGAATCAACAAACAATTGCATTTCAGTTTCACAACACATCAGTGTCTGCGGTAGAAATATATCGTCAACTCATTGGCCTGGCCTGGCCTGTTTTGGTTAGTCGTCGCATCAGTGCGCTGAGCTTGAAAAGTTGTTTCTTCTTATATTTATTAGCTTTACTCAGTCAAGGTCATCACAATGCACAACACTGCCAGACAATGACTAAGTTAATCTATAATAAACCATGTTGAAATGTTGAAATACAACAAAATAGTATGCGTTGACCGTTGTTTTTGCCGA
The DNA here is from genome assembly GCA_030264535.1 of Liometoxenus newtonarum. Classification (NCBI taxonomy): domain Eukaryota; kingdom Metazoa; phylum Arthropoda; class Insecta; order Coleoptera; family Staphylinidae; genus Liometoxenus; species Liometoxenus newtonarum. The sequence continues at coordinate 25,538 of JARJEB010003255.1, forward strand.
TTCGCTGCAGTCGTTCCTCGGATGATGTGTAAAAGGTCTGTAAATGGGCGCCACTCTACTTTTACCGTGGCAGAGACATGGAGTATAGTTTATATCAAATCGGGTTATTACGAGCATTAATTAACTTCCGAAACATACGCAAAAGAAAATTACGACTTTTTTAGTGGCCAAATGTAATCCGTGGTATCAATCCTTATAATTAAGTACAGGCTAACAGCCACACCGCGTTACTATGCCTGTTTAGAAATTTGTATATCACAATCAAGTCTAAATCAAAATATCGTCACGATTCACGTAGTTGAATCGAAACGCAAAGTTATACTGATTTATCAGACACTACACCATCTTGGGCCACGTGCATGTTAGCCCGGCCGGGAATATAAAAGTAACGTTCAACGTTACATGCGGACGCAACTGAGACCAAAATGAAAAAAAATTGTTTTATTAAATTGGCATTTCTCTTATTTTGGAAAATTTCTGGCAGGAACCGAATTCAATATAGTTAAACGTCAATTTCAAGTCATCTTCCCGCACTAAAAAATGAAAGTACAAAAACCAAAAAAAAACATGAATTAAAAAGATACAACGGCAGCTTCGCTTTATTTTGTTATTTCGTCGGCACCATCACCGAAAAAAAACATAAACCGACAACACAACAATAACAACAACTCTTCAGCATCGACGATATGAAAAAATTATTTGTTACCGCACGGCGAATAAAATCAAACACGTAATTCGATTTGCCTTTCTTACTTTGTTGTTGTTTTTTTTTCTCGCAATTTTTTTGTTTCACATTAAAATATAATAGGTTGTTCAATACTTTTTCTTAACTTTTTATACACAGTAAGTTTATTTAGTTATATGGATACTTCTTTTGTTAATATAAACATTTATTCAACATTCAAGGAGTTTTTGTCGAAAATTTTTGTATAGTTAATAAAATACTTGAATAAAACATTCATTTTCAATGCATGAAATTTTCCATTCCATGAAAAGTAAAGGTTGATAACTTATTGATTTTTGTTGAGTAGAATTTTGGTTGCTCTTTGTCTCTTTTAGGCAATTCTCCCTTTTCCCTCTTCCCTTTCACCTATACGCATATAATTTCGTTAATTATTCGTTTCGTGCATGTATATTTTTGGAGCTATTCATATAGGCGTCGTGCATGTTGTTCAATGAAATGACAAGCGAGCGAACTCAACGATAACGCATCATCGTCATCGTCACCGCCGAGCAGCCCCATTAATAACTCATTAAGTGTCCTGTTCACTTGTTTAGTTGTCTATGATTCAATGGTAAATATGTAAAGTGAATTTTATCGTTCGTCGTCGTTTTTCGAAAAAGTAAATTAACAAGTAAACGTGAATTACTTGAATTGTATGAATTAGAAAGACTTGAAGGTAAATGTCTATTCAATATACATTCCAACATTCACTTATTGCTAATAATAAATTAAATGCACTGAGGCCACGAAAGTCAATTGCATGAAAGCCACATTTTCACTGAACAAACCTTCTATTGTTTGTTTTACTTAGTATTTCTATGAAAATGAGCTAGGAATTAGAGTCAAATTTTCAAAAACTCATAATTCTGACGCTTCTTGTAGAAAAGTATGAATGATACACTAATAACTAGAAATTCAACAACTTGACATTTTTTGAAGGCCTCGCAGAAGATTCAAAAATAAAAGTTAAGATACAATGAACAATTAAGTACCAAAAACCGCATAACAATTTCTAATCCATTGATCATTGTTCTCTCATTCCGTGCTCCTTTTTGCTTCATCCAATCATGTAATGTTGTCATTAAAAATGACAACTTCTCATCCATATTCTGTTCCTTTAGTCTATGAATCAGGTAAATACCCGTCGCTTGACTTTACGGATTAAACAAGACCATATTGAAAAAAAAAAAACTTCAAATCCTATAAAACTCTTCTAATAGTTGTAAAATTGGAAAATATTTGACATTTGCAAATTGCCATCGATTAGTCTTTCAAAGATACCTTCAAGAGTAGATCATAGTCACCTATAACTATTACCATCCTATTGTGACTACAATGACAATGATGAGAACAACCAAAAGGAGAAGAGCAAAAAAAAAATGAGAATGTGACCACACATTTGGAAAAAGTCAGTGTCGATGTTGGACATTGAAATTTAATCACCAGCAATTTATTTTCCTCTTTCTGTTTTCTATACTTATATAGGACTACAAACATTGAACCGCTACAGTGCCGAATCGGCGAATCACTATAGTGTTTTCCTCTCTTCTCTTGTTGAGGAAACAAATCTATTGTACCTATACTGTGACACTCGAGTTAATGGCCTGCAATTTGTTAACTTTTGTAGTTTGAACCACTAAAATGTGCTTAAGGTTCAAGGGTGCCTTATCCTTTCTCAACTATGAACAAGACAAATTTTAATGTTCATAGTCTTCAGATGAAAGAATACTTTTTGGGGTGGTTGTGTTTCTCCTACAATGTTTGCAAACATTCCAATGTGTAATCCATCAATAAACAATAATAGGGATTGAATCGGATTTGAGACACATTAAGCAGGTAAATTAGGGCTTTTCACGCAACCAAAGAGTAGTTTGCAGGTGGTTTAAAGGTAGCTGATAATCATTATAATATTGTTGATTTACGTCCGTATCGAATGACATCCCTAAATTGGTGATTTCAATGCCTTCGTTAGATTTTTTTGTTTTAATTTACTTACCGACACCAGCTACATGAATTTTCTTCATCCATGGATAAATAACTCGATCGCCATCATCATCCTCTTCATCATCATCACCGAGCGGTGATCCTTCAGGGTCATCATCCAAATCATCTTGTTCATCACTACCGTCCCCATTCTCCAAACGCAATCCCAAATCATGCAAATGTTGCTGCTGCTGTTGTTGTTGTGAAATTGGTGACCCCCTGGAATCCTGGCCGTGTCCCGCCGAACCAGGACTACATACACTCGCGTTCACATCATTGTTCTGACTCCCTACGGTGGCGATAGGCGCTATATCAGCTAAATTCTGCAAAATGTTCGTAGACGTTACGGGTGTGCATTGTTGTTGCTGTTGCGGGTCGTTCGGATGGAGTACGGGCGGTCGGATCTGATGTGGATGTATGGGTGCTACTGGATGGTGGATTTGTGGATGGTAGTAATTCCCGTAGGACGGGTATCCTGCTCCATTCGGTACTGTCGTCGGGCCATACGAAGGTGGTGTGCTTGGTTGATGGTGGCTCGGATGATTGTGATGGTAACTGTATTGCAGATGATGCTGCGGCTGGGTGAGATGATGACCTGTGAAGAAGTCTCCGGTCTGAATGTAATTGGATTGACTATATTCTTCAGTTGGGGGGAATTTAGGATCCACAACCATTCCGCCGCTGCCTAGATGCTGATGAGGCTGCTGGTAACTCGATGGCAGAGTCCCCGAGACAGGGTTCATTAGGAACGAACTCATTTTAGTTTATACGTACTGGCCACTACAATATTATCAACTGAATTAACACTTTGAAACAAAATGAAAACAAAATACACTCAAAGACACTGAATTAACACTGGATGGCTCTTTGTTTGGAATGGCTCAAAACATTGAATAAACAGCTTACAACATTTTAGCCCCAGATATAGTTCACTTTGAATAAAATTTTACTAAGTCCGCCGGAAGAACGCAAACTTTTTGGCGGCGTAAGTTTTCTATAATATAAATATTTTAAGTCCACGATTCCTCTACTCACTCGTTCATTGCTCAACTCGTTATTAGGAGACTGGTCTTTGGATAGGAACTGTGTGCTTGCAGGATGATGAAGACACGCCCAGCGAACGGTATACTACTCGATGGGATCTCCACGTGACTACGGAAACCACCAACGACAAGCGAGTGCGTCACGAGACCATGATGGATGGCGCGCAATCGTGGCGACGTCTTGCGGTACTATCACTATACTATATTTGGCCAAGGATAGTTACTATATACGAGTATAGCACCAAGTTGCTGTAAGTTGGTGCAAGATGAATCGAAAATGGAAGACACGCATTTGTGTTATTAGGATAATTGGAAAACGCTTTGAAAGGGAATTTATTTAAAGAACTTTGATTACCTACTTAGAATATATAGAGGAATTTCTGGGAAATGAGGCAGATGAAGATGTTATATAAAGTAGTAAATTTAGAAATGCAACAATTTGAAGGACTTTCGTATGTTTTGATTAATTAGTCTATTTTTGTGCAATCAAATGATAAAATTTTTAGTAGAAGCGACTTTGTTATTTTAGAGGCTTAGTAATAAGAAAGGGAAACCGATGGAAGAAAAGCCCTTTTTCTATAGACGCACCTCCCATGGGAGGAAGCCGACAAAGAGCTCGCTGAGGCGAGAGAACGCCAACGCTTTGGGAATATTTTCTCTTCTCCCTATGTTGCTACTATACCTATATAAGTAGATATCTTATACACCCACCCTCTACACTCTACCTGGTACATCTATCTACAAAATATAGGTATGTATAAGATAAAAGGGAATTAAATGAACACAAAGGTAGTGAGACCAGCGGAAGAACATATATCGAGTCATCTCCCTCATGGACATATCGACGATTGTACAAAAACAGTGTCAAACGGTTCTCTTCAAAGCTTGTGAATCTCTAAGGAATTTCCTTTTTTTCTGATTAGAGCTCGTTTTTATTGGAGAATCCTTTGGAGAAATAGCGATTTTATTGGAAATAAAAAGTTACTATAAATAAAATTTTCAGATGCTATAAACAACTTTTGTACTTAAATGAAGTTTGTACTTCCTCATTATTACATAATTCGGTTAAGTACTCACAATTTGTAATCTAGTAAGTTAAAGTTTAGTAAGTCACTTACTATAATTTGTAAGTTAGCTACTTGTTATAACAACCATCAAGTTTCGACTTTTATTTGGACATGTAGTCGTGTATAATAGAATAAAATAAATATACTTGCCCATGTTTACATGCCGCATCATCATATAATTGGATAATTGAATGACTAAACAATTTTTTTTTTTTTGAATGATCATTTTCTATCCACAAAAATAATATTCAAAAAACATTAACAACTATAACAATGCTGGGTAATGAAATGAAATTTAGCAAAGTCTATAACGAATTGCGGTCTTAAGTCAATTCTTAAGCGTACTTAAGGTGTTTCAGCCAACTTGTAAAATTTCCCTAGTTTGATGGCAAATCATTGATAATCCTGATGATATTGATGTGGATATGTGGTACGTTTAAGCACGTGTCACTGATGCATGTGTAATCTGTAAAGCAACTTCGACATAGACACAACGTCTATAACCAAAAAGATCATTAGTTATATTATGTCGTTCGTTATGACTACGAATGACTTTGTGACGTCGTGTGCTGTCTTCCGACTTACCAAATAGGTATACTTATTCACATCTTCCACTATAGCCGATCTGACTTCGTACGCAAAACATGTCAATTGTATAGTGTTGAGACTTAAAATAGTATCTAGTATCAAAAATATGTTGAATATTTTTAGAAGTAAGTTGAAGTTTGAAATGTGCCACTTAGAGATGTACATCATTAGTCATTAGTCAACTGAAAAAAAAAACATTACTTAAACTGATGAATGACACGTTCTTTTATTTTCAATACTTATTTCACTTACAATTTTGACGATTGCGTTTATGTTTTAAAAAGTAATTATTTTATGGAATCAAAAGAAATTTTTAAAGATGCGCGGAAGACTTCAAAGAACATCATGGTCAATGCATGAATGCATTGACTCAGTGCTGTTGAAAACATTGAAGGATATCGATGATCATTACAAATTCGAAAATATTATCTATGGACGAATAAAAGAACAAATGAAGACCACTTAAAGTTCAAGTGTACCACACGTACTTACATTCTTTATGATTTCAATATTAATCATCCATAAATCAATACATCTTCAGATTTAAGACAAAAATCGATAAATAAATCTAATCGATGTGAAAACAAAAATTATTATTTGTAATGTGTCAGGAAATTGTTGTTTAGATGTGGATTTTTTTTGTAGAAATTGATAATAGAATTTTATTATTTAATGAGGGCATATGCAGGCTATTATACGCGAGGGCGAAGGTTACGGAGCGAGACGAAGTCGAGCGGAGTAAACGTGTTGTTTTACTAGGTCGTCGCGGATAAATAATTATAATTAAAATATTACTTATAAATGCTTAATTGAAATTGAGATATTATTATACGAGTTTACGTAACAAAAATAATTACTAACTAATTATTAGTTGAAGTAATTATTGCACTAACACGATTTTTAATTGAATTACAATTTACGTTTTACTATAAACAACGACCGTAATGTAACTTAATGTAAATGTTAAGTTAATGCCTGTGTTATTAGTTGAACATGTAAGTTATTTATTAATAATTATAGGTAGGTACACGTTAATGAGTAATTACGGAAGGTATCATCAATTCGCAATTAACTTCACAAACTAACATGCATTATTGCGTAAATTGAAACTTATTTTTAGCGTAAATATATTTTTGTTGTTGTTTATTTCGACTTTCAGCGACGCAAAGACAAAATGAAAATGATTATAATAATGTGAAGAATATAGGGTTTCCTCCCTTCGCAATTTACGTCAATCTAAATTCTACTTGATTTCGCTTGCTTTCAACTTTCAAATAGTTACCCCTATTTCGAGCCCTTGTATGTTTCTACTTCCAGCAATAGAAATGGAAATATATGTTTCATGTGAGGAGTGCGTTTCTTTTGTGAAAAATGGCGATTACTTATGTGAGCTGTTATAACCCTCCCTATTTCCAGCATTTTCAACTTAGGGGTGATCATATGAGATAGAACAATTTTGTAACATTTCAATCTTTTTATGATTATACTGAAAGTGGTTTGTTTGATTGTATTTTTTTTTTTACCTAAAAATGAAGAAGAAAATCAAATTTAGGATTTATTTTCAAGAAACAAACTGGAAATAGTGACGAACTGTAGCACTTTTAGCTATAGATACACATCACAACAATAAAAGGGAAGAAATGTGTAAATACGTATAGAGAAAAGCAAAATGTAAAATGTAAGCAGTCTGGCTTGGCAAAAGCACTAGAACGATTTTGATTAATGATAAATGGTTTCTAATTCTTGGGATTCTCTCCCTCGAACTCAAAACTACCAAACTCATCTCGTATGTGTTTATACTTTATACCTACCAATACCAGTGGTTCATTCATTCTCTCCATATTTGTGCGTTTGTTGCTTTATCACGAATAGACGAAACAACAACTCAAATAATGAAAATAAAAAAATAAGAAAAAGAAAAAATCCTCTCGTCCTTATATTGTTGATTTACAAACTCATATGCGTATAGGCATTGTGCATGTGTAAATTTGTCCATGTTTAAGTTTAGGGGATGAAAGAATGGGGGATTAGGAGTTTTGAGATATTAGTGGTGTCTTTGCCACTTCCTTTCGACTGTCAAGCGTCTATCAGACGCTCTTCGTCCCTTCTTTTCATCCTGTATACGAAGTTCTGGAAATTTATGTGAAAACTACGTATACGCGAAACTAAGTGTCCTCAAAACGGGAGAATATGGGAAGAGACGAGATGAACGATGTCTGTATTGATAGATATGGAAGTTCAAATACTGCGACAACTGTTAACAAAAATATTTTGTTGTTATAATAAATAAGTGTAAAATATTGAACAATAAATAACATATTTTCATGGTCTCTTGATCGTAAATGGTTCAAAGTCTGAACTACTCCTGAGGGAATTTAGCGCCGGATCTCTGAACTCATATAATAACATTTTATATTTTCTTTTCAAAGTTGTTTACTTGTTGTGAAGTTTTAAGACATCAAATTTCTGGTTTCTACCATATAGTTACTAAAAATAGTTCTTACGTGAAAAGCGTAGTTAATTTTTTGATCGATCAGCTTAGTTCATGTTGAAGTCGCGTGCTGAACGAATTTGAAATGATATCCGTTAGCATCCGAGAGTGAAGTTGACAATGTTGTAGCAACAAATTGATGAATTGGCCTCCAATGAATTCAAACCTCGTTTTTTTTTAATTTTCTGACTTGTCTATGTTTTTCTGTTCCCTCTTTTCAGAAAAATTTAGGTCACAATTTTGCATCTTTCCCTTTGACAATAAACTACTGATTGACCATTACTCACTCTTTCTACATTCTAACGTCTGCCGAAATCCTTTCTATACATTTAAAACTGTAAAAGAAGCAACTTTTCCATTTCTATGAAAAATATATCTATTATGTGTTGTAGCAACGTCATCCGACAAGTATTCAATTCCGGAACACATTCCGTAAAAGTGATCCTTTTGCCGCACCATCCGTACTCTCTGGTCCTCTCGTTGTGGTGTGCACAAACCGAGCAGATAATTAGCCGTATTCACTGGCCGTGTGCGTACATCATAGTAAAGAGTTGTTAAATCCGTTCAAATCACGAAAACCATTAGCCAAAGTCAGTCAGAGCAGACAACCAAGAACAGCCAATACGCAGCGCCAACACATTTAAATCAAGAAAACAGAAGAGACCAGAGCAGAAAAGAGAACTGTTTGAGTCCATCCTATAACGTCACATAAAAAGTCATAGTTACAAGGTGTCTCAGTTATTTGGCTGAATTCAAAGCCCTTGAATGGACTTATTTTGGTCAAAGCTTTATGGAAGCATCCTGTCTAGATATCTATACAGTACAACGGCATGGGTTGGTGGTCATTATTTATTTTGGCTTGAAGTACAACGAAACATTGCTCAGAGCAACTGCAACTGGAACCAGAAGAGAGATTTGGAATGCCTGACCAGTCCTAATGATATTGATGGTTTTAGACAGAATTGAAGAATATAGGACATCCACTTCATTAAAATGAGGTCACAACGAATATACTTAGGTGAATATTTCTGCAATAATTACCTACAACTTGTAAAGATTTATCTGCAGAGTTACTAATGGAACAATTCGCTGAAGCATTGAAATTGTAAATGGTTATTTGACCTATGATAAAGTAATAGATAATTTAGGACCTTCACCCATTAACCTAATGAATCATTTTTAATTTTAAAACTTCGTATACTTTTTGTAAGGGTTACTTCAAGTACTCTTGGATCTACAGCATGACCAGCGCTGGGCCAAGCAGTTTTTGGAAAATATTTAGAAACAGAAATTGATAAAGTTCATAATGGAATTAAATTCCACCTAAATTCGGGTCTGTAATGAATTTAATTACTTAATTCTTCTGTGGCAAGCATTTTCCCTCATAAAACTTTTGGATTTGCTTGAAAAGTGAGCTCCAACAAAATCCTATGGAGTTCCAAATCTAAATGTGTGGTTTGGTTCGTTATAAGATGAAATATTGAAAACGATGAAAATGTGTGCGCACGTCACGTCAAAAAAGAATAATTAACTATTAAAGAAGCAGATGTTATCTTTCCATTTATATATCGACCCTACTTCTACTTCAACTTCTACTTATTTCTTCCAATTCTGTTCGACTCTCTACCAGTCCTCCTTTATCTTGTCTTATCTTATCTTATCCAAGCTGCTTCATTTATACGTGTAAATGTAAAATAAACTTTTTGCATCTTTCGTTTTAGGAGTGTGAGAGTTGCTTGTACCAATTTAACTTGAATTTGTCTTCTTCTTATTTTCTCTTCTCTATATACCAATTTCTAATCACAATTGCACCGGGAGGTGAATGAAGCTGTCTGTCATAACTTGAAGCCTTGATGGACTTGGATGAACTTGCTTGGTGCCTTGATGGAAACTCGGAAATTGGAAAATGACGAGGAGGACATTCGAGCCCAACTCATCAGCAACCCGAAAGAAGAAAATGAGAAATTGGGGAAAATATCATTGAGGTAAGTCTGACTAGAAGATGATAATAACTTTCTTATTAAAAGTTTGCCAAATTTTCACTGATGTCTAACGGTGAAGTCAACTCTTTGTCCGTATTACTGACATCTGCCTCTATTTCACTAGCAATTGCTATTTTTAATAGGGCCAGTAGGGGTGACCAGATTTGAAAATAAATTGTATTCCAAAATTTATAAGCAAATCATTTTTGGACACTCAGTGTAAAACGGGGGATTATTAGTTTTAACGTTTTCTAACAACGACGCGTAACGTTACGTTTCGACATTGATCAATAGTCGTCACGTTCTCGTCGTTTCGGCTTTGCAGTTCGCATAGTCGTTTTCAGCCCTTTTCTTACAGGTACTTATTCAGCAACACGCTGCTTTTCGACTCTATTATAATACAAAATGCGATGAAATGAAATGAAATAAAAGAATAAAACGAGAGGAAAGTTAAAAATCTAAATCATAAAGAAGAAGTACAAACAAGGAAATAAGTGTTGTAATATTATTAAAATAATTAAATTAGACCTCGATATATTTTCAGTAGAAAATTATATTGGCTCGAGGACAAGAGATAATTCCTGTTTGCTGAAGTACCAAAACATGTTGAGCACTGAGCAGATGAAGTTTGTAATATATCTACCTATGCACTCATGATTTATCATAATCATAAGTTATATTCATTTAAATATTCACTACAGATGTAAGACATGTGTACTTAGGTGCAGTTAAGTTTTAAATTAATATTTGATAACCGTAGAAAACACCATGTGAATATGAACATGTGTTGAGATGCAAGATTCAAATGGCAAAACATGAAATGTCTACGAGGAAAGAGACAAGCCTTAGACTCTTAGAGGCAAGCTGTCCTAAATAAACATGCACAACTGGTTTGCGTCCACACTAAATAGTCTAGACGCAAACCGTTATAGAGGTAAATATGAAATTTACCTAAATGAGTAATATAAATGCAAATTTATTAATCGAAATTCAAAAAATAAAAATACAAGAAGCAGAAAATTGTTAGAAAAAAGTCACAATGCTGTCAAAATGAATAGAAACCAAATTTTTCGAAAATGGTAAGTTTTTCTTGAAAGAAGAAAAAATAATGTCTTTTTTAAATTTTCTCTTCCTTTTTCGTTCGTTCGTTCGTGGTATAAATTGGTAAATCTATTAAAACTTAAGTTTTGCTGAAATTTTTTTAAAATCGCTACAACGCAAAAAGATTTATGATCCTATCTTAAAGCGATACCGCAACAAGTAATCAGTTTGAGATGCGGCATGTCTTCGTTGCAAGTTGCACTCAAGCTTTCCCTGCAAACTTATATCGCTTTGCTTGTGAATGTGCAAGTTGCACGGGAGTCAAAGGGTTATATTGCTCGAGACCTCGAAACACAACAATATGAAAAGCATGGTATAATGGATAAGGATAGGATAATGTAATAATAAACATAGAACACTTCGAATATACACGTAAAATGCAAACTGCAGGAGACGAGGACGTGCGACGAGTAGACGCATGATTTATTACGCTTTTGTGTATTCGATACGAATACGAATATATGGATAAAAGGTAAAGACTATGCAATATAATAAAAGTCTGTATTGAAGCATGAAGAATATCCAAGAACATTGATGAGTATAAATTAAAAAAAAGAAAATAGGATATGAGGAGATGACAAAAATGTCCTTTTAGATTCCGGGTTCAAATCGTCATACATAATCTTCTAAATTTTTTCAGATTTTCATGGATTAGAAATTCAATTTTCATTAAATATATATTTTACGATACCCCAAAAATTCGATGTCGGCTTTTCAAGAGATCTCCACGAATCTTCCTTTCGTGAGTCCAAAAAAATTGTTTTCGGCCTGATGTGTGTCTGTGTGTGTGTGGCTGTGGGTCTGTATCTCAGCTGTGGACAAAATTCCGTCCGAAGCAAGCAAAGGATCGGAACAAAACTTGGTACACAGATCCAGTCCTACTCCGGTCAGGAAAATCAGTCGGTAAAGAAGGGCACGAGGATACTTAACCTCAATGTTGAAACTTAAATTTACGTCTCACTGGAAATATTTTCTTGTAGAGATCCACATTCTCTACATTTCAGCATATTTCATAGCATATTTTCGTGGGACGCATTGTTTGTAAGATATTAATTTCTAAATTATCAAAATATAAATTTGCACAGAACTGGCTAAGTATGGCATCTAGGAAAAAACAAAAAATTTATTCTTGGAAAGCTAACAATTCTCTACATTTTAATTTCTATAACATTTTTTGTATTATGCATAGTTTGTGAGATATTAATTCCTAAATAAACATGCCCAACTGGTTTGCGTCCACACTAAAAGTCTAGGCGCAAACCGCCATAGAGCTAGATATTATACTGCTTTGAATTCTATCGTAAGAATTTAACTGGAAATCGGTTACAATATCTTGTCCATTTTAAAGCTCGTTTCCGGATTTTTCAAGGCCTTTCCAAAACAACGGTTTTTGGCCGTGTTCCCACTAAGAAATTATTAATCTTTTGTAAGAAATACGTTTTTTTTTTTATTATCATTTAAATATTTTTTAATGATTTATATCGCCTGATAATGCATGCACAGCTGGCTGCCCAGGTTTGGTTTTTAATATTTTTGCGGTTGATAGTTTTAGTTGAGCGAATGCACATGTGCAATTTTTAGCTTACCATAATTTTCCTTCACAGCACTTCTAAATCTCCAACCACAACGAACTACTACCTTCCACCAAACAAGGATCTCTTCAATGTGTCTCTCTTCATTTCTATGTGATATATGTATGTAGGTGCTGTCCTATTAAACCCCTTAACGATCAGCGGCGGCAATAAATCATATCCCAATGTGAAAACGTGTCAAGTGCTTCATCAGTCGCAATATGATTTTCTTTCGTAATGATTATAAATATCAAGAGCTTTTTTGCACTTTTTTATTATCACCAACTTTTTTTTATGCAGAACAATTTTAATTCACATACGCATAATTCTACAAATAATAAGAAAATTAATTAGGTACTTAATTCACAAAAAATTGACTTTGCCGATTTTGAACGAGAAATTGAGTTGGAAGTTGATTTCGGAAGTTCGATTGACTAAATCCCTGATAAGAGAGTGTTGTAGGCTCCTGGGGTGCATTGAGTCAAAACGATCTCTTTATCAATCATAATCAACTCATCGAGGCGTCTTATAGCTTCTTTCCTCAATTATTGTTTCGATTCGTTCATCCAATTTTTATAAGTTTATTTAAAAATTGCAGATGTTAAAATGAAACACATGATATTGGAAAAATCGTTTTTCCGATGAATTCCCGGCCAACAAAAAGATGGAAAACTTCAGCTGGATCGAGTTAAATTGCTCGTTTGGAAACTTTTAGTTACTTTATAGTACAGGCTGAGACTAACTCAGAAGAAACCTTCGAAATTGACAGAATCGTTAGATAATAACATACAGTGTGTTCAGATATTCCTGAATTTTTGTACTTTTTGGATTAAAAGTTGTTGTGAACAT
>JARJEB010003256.1:0-11470 GCA_030264535.1 Liometoxenus newtonarum
TTTCACTTTTAATTGCTTTTTAGTCTTTTGGTTATTCCAAAAAGGGTAAATGGTGCATTTTTCATACACTGTAATACTACTCCAGCTACACCCCAACTCTATCTGAAAATCCGAACGCACCTTCAGTTAAATAGATGACGTTTTAGATTGTGACATTTCATAATTGCATTCAGGCAAGCGTTCTGCTTGACGTAAGAAAAAACCTCTAGAGGAATTATGACCTATAATTGACTCGTGTCAAGCTTATTATTATTCGTGAGTGGTGATAATGCGAGTCATATGTGCCTGCACACACACATAATAATCGCTGTTTTACGTGGTCGTCGCGGATAAAGAAAGTTATATGCGTGTGCACACTTGCACAGTCAATATTAATATTAATTATTATGAACAATAACCGTAGAAGTCAGTAGTTTTAATAAATTTGTAATGTAAGTGACAGAATAAGTTATGTCATCATGTAACAAATATCGGCAGCTTGGCATTCCACTATATTGATAGGATTGGCACAATGGACTTTAACCAAAATCAATGTTATTTAAATGGAGTGCGGGAAAGTTACTTTTCAAAATTGTCGGATATACATGGTCCAAAGTTTATTGCTTTGCAAACTCATATCGATTTATTTTGGTTGCATATAGCCCGGTCTCAAGTATATATCCGATTTTGCACTCCTGTTTTTTTCATATTTTAATATGATTTGTAATATGCTGCTACTGCTAGGTAGGGCGAAGAAGTAAATTATAAATTTGACAGCCTAGAAATTATACCAATTGAAGCAAAGCGTGATTTGTGCATTTCATTTCATAAGCGGAGTACCTAATTGTACCAATATGTTTGTGAATCAAGATTACAACTATATAGGTGCAACAGCTATACCTACTTGTTAGTCAAAAGTCAAAATATACTTATAGATTTGGCATAGCTAGTCAATGAAGTAATCCTTTACATCAGTAGGTATTTTCATGCAAATCTAATGTAGATACCTATATTCTATCAGTACAAAGAACATAAAACCTATAAAATAGGTACTTGGATATGTGGTCAATGGAACTGGATATGAATAAAACATTCCAATATAGGTACCTATATAAACTTGGCATTTTTATTTGTCATGGAAAATATGCATCTCGAATGTCTAAAACTAAAGGGACAAAAAGGACTTAAGGGTTAGTATCCCAAGTCGTTGAAATGTTAGATTAGTTGAAATTATATCTTTATTTGTATATAACTATATACCTACAGTTCCTAAATTATGTTGTTGTTTTATTATTGGTTTTTATGACTAATCGAATTGAAGTCCGAACCCAGGAAGCAATTTTGAAAAGGATTTAAATGTTCACCGTTTAAAATCCATCACAAATTGGGTTGCAATATATGAGGACGTGCACTCTTTATTTTGTTAGAAATTTATAAAATAAAAATTCTATTCTTGCATATACCTAAATGAATATTGAATTATTTTTATCAACTCATTAAAATAAGGAAGCAAAAAATTAATTTCCGCTTTGTTGTTTGTTGAAATCTGAAATTATAAAACCAGGTCCCAAGTTGGGTGCCAAGATGTTACGAAGCAGATGGGTTAGGCCATCGGTCTCGTCGAGGTATTGCAGTTTCAATTTTTAATAAGTATAACTTTTATGAGTTCGAATAATGTTTTGCAAAAGTAATAATATTGTGGAACGCGCAAGCACGGGCTTATGAAGCATGTTGAACAACATCAGGTCGATTCACTTTACCGCGACTCTGAAATCACTTATTGTATTCTAAGTTCAAAAGCATATACCAATAACTAACTCCATCAACAACAAAACTCAATATTGCATGATGTTCTTGTGGTTTAAGCTAGGTTGGTGCAATTGTGGCGTTTAATTTAATTGGCCAATGAAAATGAGACGTCAAAGTGTTGAGACTTGTATATGATCGAAAAATATATAGAGACGCCGCGACAGTCACTTATAAAGTAAATCGAACGATTGAACCGATTGAAGGGCACCAAAGGGCACCAAAAAGCCGATAAATAATTTTCCAAGTTTCAAATATGTAGATATAGGTATTGTCAAGTTGGTCAACAGAACGAACAGCAATAAGAAATTCAATTGAAGTAATCTAGGAATTGGACAAACAAAGCAAGTTGCTCAAGAATAATTTATCTAGGTACTCGTCTAACTCGATATTTCAATTACAAAAGGTATAAGGCAATCTTTTGTACTTTTATTGCATATATACTTAAGTATAAGTATCAGAAAGGCAGACCATAAACACAAGACGAATTTGATCTAATATCTGTAATATATTGACCATTGTCGACAAAAGTCTACCTGTCGTTACTAATCACAAATTACAACCAAACGACATTGTTTTGACCTTTGACTACAATGTCTGCAACATTCACATCATTTATATATTACCAAATATATTACCAAATATTTTAACCCTTGGATCCGGTAAATAATAGGTACTGGTAAAAAAAATACTGGCAAACTCTATTAATTTTGATTTTTTAAATTTTTTACCGATGTGGGAACCTTTAAAAAAATTATTTCATTTACCGGTGACCTCTTTTAATAACGTTACCGCGCGCATGGCATTTCATATTTCTATATAAAAATTGACTTATAAAAAAAGCAAAAGTAATTTTTTACCGGTAAAAAAGTACCGGTAATTAGCGGTATTAATTAAACAATACCGTTTTGTAGCGAAAACGTTATTATTTTTTCGTTCATTTTTTCGTTAGCACCACAATCGATATTGGTTTCGTTCCAAGGCCTGTTTTAACCTATAAAAGTAACTAGGAACAACTGTTTTTATATAATTTAATGCTTAATCATCCAATAATAATACTTGCATACTATTAAACATAGGTATGCGCCAATGTATTTAAAACAAAACGCATCAAATTTATACCTATATATTAATGAAACTTAGTAACTCAATTATGTAAATAGATACACTTATTCGTCATTCGATTTCCATTCGTGCGCGGTAGTATTAAATGACTTGTTTGTTTTTCCAGCCATTGCTGGCATTGCCATTGCCCCAATCCGGACAAAGTATATCAAGGTACAACCTAAATGCGGGAAAAAGGGTAAAACACAATGCCAAACAAATAACAAAAGTTAGGATATGCCTAAAGCCACTGTGTCGGTTCCGTTTGGGCCAGATCTCTTATCGCCTTTTCACTCCTACGAGTAGGTAATTTGTAAATTTACGAACGCCATTAAGTCTCTTATATAATAGTACAATGAATACCAAGGTGTACGGAACAAATATGCCTACACTGCATGAAAGTTTTATTAAAACAATGCCTATTATGAAATGGTAAATAGATGTAAGTATAAAATATAAAGATGAAATAGATTGTGTTCTTACTTCAATGATTCTACAGAATTATTTTAAATATCACTCTGTACAAAGTTTTTATATCTATTTGTTCATGAAAACTTATTAATTTATGAAAATATTATTATAGCTGTGAATATTAAATAAAACGATATCATCAAGGGAACGCATAACAAACGTTCGAGTTAATTTTTACAATTTTCATTAGTTTTTAAACATAATCGTTTTATAACTTTAAACAATGAGCGTTTGCTACTCTAGACCAGGCCCGGCCAATCTACGGCCTGCATGCGGGCGAGACGACAAATCAAAAAAATGCAAACAAAATATTTTGAAAAGTATTTAATTCTTAAGGTTAAGAAATCAAGAAATTTTTGTTAATTTTTCGCTCTTTGGTAGTCTTGTAATATTGTTACTCTCGCTAGGTCCAATATTTGCAGTAGCCCGCGAAGACCTTACAACCTTATTTTGTGGCCCCATACACTAAAAAGATTGGCCGAGCCTGCTCTAGACGGACCTAACATATTATTTGAACCTAAACATTTTATAACCTTAAACAATGAGCTGTTGCTACTCTACACCAGCCCCGGCCAACCTACGGCCTGCATGCGGGCCGCTTGATCTTTAGATGCGGCCCGCGACGACAAATCAAAAAAATGCAAACAAAATATTTTGAAAAGTAATTAATTCTTAAGATTTTGTTAATTTTGTTAATTTTGTTGAACTCAATAAAAAAGTATAGTCAGATTTTCGCCCCTCTTTTATAACTTTTCGCTTCTTGGTAGTCTTGTAATATTGTTACTCTCGCTAGGTCCAATATTTGCAGTGGCCCGGGAAGACCCTACACCCTTATTTTGTGGCCCCATACACTAAAAAGATTGGCCGAGCCTGCTCTAGACGGAAAATAAATGAATCACAAGCTATATAGCGCTATAAATATAAAGCATGATATGTTGTAAAACATTTTTAACATGTTTCGCTTTTTTGTAGCTGAAGAAGAGAAAAAACGACAGATAGGAATCAAATTACGAAGTCTATTCGTCTATTACATTCAATTAGGTGCGTTTAACTTGTTCCGCATTATAATAATTACTGAGTGGACTGATGTGATGCCTGAAGCCATGGTAATGTAACTGCGGCCGTGGCGGCACGTTTTCCATTCTCATTCTCATTCCCAATTCACAATTTTTTACGTTTTTATGTATTATTAGGCACAGGTAACACTCAGCCAGACCCAACATTGTAATAATGAAAAGTTAATATTCAATTAAGTAGATACAGTTTTATGTTTTAAAATTTTTAGGGATAAAACGTTTAAAAATTATGAAGCCAAGAGAAATTATGTTGGGTTAATTGAATTTTATTGAAAAATTGTATTTTTACTGCATATTTTGTAACATTGAATTTAGTAAAGTTTCCTAACATTATCAAATATCACAATTTCTTCTTTTTCAAAACGAATTAAGGAGGCTGTCTGGTCTCACAATTTTTCTAAACTCATAAAACTGCTGAAATTTTTAGAGAAAGTACTCGAGAAGGATCCATAAAAATGCAATTGAAAATAAAATTATAATATTTGTGTCTATTGAAATCCATCCATTGCATTTTTAACAAAACTATGACTATTATTACCAAGTGCACTGTCAATTAGATATCACTTTACTAGACGGCCGCCTTAATAAGTAGGTACCTAAATGCTAAATTTGAAAAGAAAACGAAACAAATCTAAACAACGCATTTTATTATTACAATAAACATATATAAAACATAATTTTTGATTTTGAATGAAACCGATACTTTTTGAGCTCATTCAAATATACCATTATACATATACAAATATATTGTCGCAGCATCGTGTAACCTGCAAGAGAAGAGCAAAAACACAATTCAATAAATCACTTAATTTGTCAGTTGTTTTAAAAAGAATTTTATGTTGCTGTCTCTGTATGGCACCCGTAGTGGATGTTCTTAGGTTCCATATCAATGTGGGTGTATAGTCTTTATTTATTTAATATGTAAATTTCTCATCTTTTCAACTGGATTTTTTACTTTATTAGTATTATCGTCGTCGACTCTTCTTTTCTTCGGACAATCAAAAGGTGTTATTATACAAGGAGTCGTCCACCCGTCCTCCTGCTTCTGTATATATTTATAACTCTACAGTCTACACGTATGCATCCGCATCTCATATAAGAGTTTAAACAAAAAAGAAGAAGATCAAGAAAAACCTGATGTTCGGACGACTGCTTGCCGTATTTAGTTCTGAAGAGTCCGGTCCATAATTTTTATGAATGAACTTGTAAAAACAGAAAAGCAACTAGAAAAAATAAGAATAAATTGTCACAATTTTAAATTTGCAATTTTTATGGCTTTATGAACATGAGCGAAATTTTTTTCATCATTTTTACTTACTTAAGGACTTTAATCATGCAATTAATTGTTACGTCCGGATTTAATGGTAGATATAGTGATAATTAATTAATCACGGATTGTAAAATACGTTTGAGTTTTAAATTAACGTAATTAATTTGATTTGAAATTGATGTTGGTTGTAAAAAATCACGTTCTATTTGACCCTATATAACTTTCATTTAATTCTACAGAAAAATTCAGCTTTTTATTTCAATTACCTAATGACGAACATTTGTAAGTAAAAACTGAAAAAAAGTAATGTAATTGTCGGCGTATTAATATACGCAAAATCAATTATATGTGAGTATAAACGATTCTCATAGCGTAACAACGAGTTGAGCTTGAAGTAAATATGAAGCGAAGACACGGAAGCGCGCACAAGAAGCCGGTTGGTAGGTATGTACTTCGTAGGTAGGTTGGTAGCAAACAACATAATATACGCGAAGAACATGCTCCTCGAGGTGGTAATACACGATAATTTTCACGCTACCATATACGTATGGTATACCTACCTCTAGTGTACCTACATGTACTCCAGTGTACATAAGACAAACATAGGGCCCCAACGCAACAACAACATGGCGCCTTTTCGTTGTTCGAGACCGCACACCGATTTCATTTGCATCCTAAATAACCGTCAGGACGATACGATAACTGGTCTAATATGTATACTAGAGAAACACTTAAATACAACCCTAAAGAAAAAAAAGACCAAACGAAATGAAAATAATTGTAATAAAACAAAGGAACTCTTAATTAGCAATCGAATAAATTATTTCATTTAATATAGGAAGCTTAATTGCCCCAAAACTCATTAATAAAACAGTAACAGAACATAAACCGCGAGACAAAAAGAATTAATCGTCATGTTTGGTAGTAATAAAAGTTATAAAAACGCAGTTGTTTCTTCTCATTAACTTTTGTTTAAATATCAATAAAACGTGAAATTTCAATTCGAATTATGCGAGAAAAACAGATGAAAAAGCAGAGAATTATGTAGTGTAGATGCCCGCAAATCTAAATCAATTTAAATTTACTATTTTGTGCCGAGTGATTTATTGTGGGTGTCCCTCTCCACAAATAACTTTATTGTTTCACGTATACGGCTCCCTAGTGCTCTAAATGGTAGAACACCGCACCAGAAATGCAGAGGTATGGGTTCGATCCCCATCGATAGAAGAAACTCTTCTTGTAAGGCAAATATGAACGAAAAATTTCCACCGTGAGATTCAGCCTTCCTAATACTTATTTCTTCGTTAGGATTTGGCTTGTTGTATAGATTCTGGTGAGCTTAATACATTTTTTTGTGCTTTTTATTTTTCAATTTTTCGACTAGTTTCGGACATTCAAATGTCCTTCTTCAAGATCTGTTATGTTCTGTTTTTGATTTTTTTCTTAGTTGTTGTTTGTGTTGTGTTTCCTTCCTTTTTATTGTTTTCTTTGTTTTGATATTTATTAGTTACGGTTATTCTTTGATTTTTCTTTTTACTTTTTCTGATTTTTACTAATTCCACGTTGCTGGCTCGTGTAGCGTTGGTTTTAATGTACGCTACACGAGCCAGAAACGTAAAAATCAGAAAAAGTAAAAAGAAAAATAAAAGAATAACCATACCTAATAAATATCAAAACAAAGAAAACAATAAAAAGGAAGGAAAACCCATAAAACAAAAGATTAAACACAAACAACAACTAAGAAGAAAATCAAAAAACAAAACATAACAGACCCTGAAGAAGGACATTTGAATGTCCGAAACTAGTCGGCAAATTGAAAAATAAAACTAAGAAGAGCAAAAAATTGTATTAAGCTCACCAGAATCTATACAACAAGCCAAATCCCAATCAAATCGAGCTTATTATGGATATCACAAGTTTACTACTTATTTCTTCATTAATTTTTATTGTTTCAGTTTGAAGTGCTAAACAAGGTCGGACAAATTTAAATTACTTAACAAAAATGGCACATTTATTTACATATATATGGCATATATAATACTTCGTACCATATGCACGATCATTTCTCGTTGCATTGCTTTGGTTTAGGAGTTTAGGAGGACAAGAGAAGTTTCTGCAACAGCGCCAGAAAATGAAATAAAGTTATAACCATATTGATTGCATTGAATCAAAGCCTTCCAGTTATATAGTTACATTTACATGTATACTTAAAACTCTTAAAAGGATGAACTTTAGAATAAGAAGTGACTGAAAAAGTAGAGACCACAATCCCAAACACAAACTAAATGTTACAATAGTTGCTAGCTGCTGTTGAATAGGAGTATCTCTATTATGCTGATGTATATGTGGAGAGATCGTTATAACACGATTCTGTCTCTTTAGATTCTTAACTATATGCGCCTTGTTCGCGATCACAAGAACACGAATCAGTAACGAACACACAACACTACAAACAGCCAACAGCCCAACTGACTTTACAATATAACAATGACCAAACACCAAAGGGACACTTAATAGTCGGCAATAAATCTATGAGTGAATCGAGATCGAGCACAACTAGAATTCGAAAAGGCATTGAATGAGAAGAGTGGACAAGAGGCGTATGCACATTGCTCTCTACTCTCTTCTATCAAAACCGCACTAAAGACTAAAGAAAACAAAAGCAGGACAGGAAAGCAATACGATGATGTTATAATAATACTGAAAATGCACAACGGAAGATAAAATGACCACGCAACAGTGAAAAGAAGAAATGTTGGAACTTGGAAGCATTTGGTTTTGTTAAGTTGAAGGGCACGGGCTGTCCTGTCAAAATGGGGTAGCTAATAAATTTTACTATAACAATCTTAACAACTTCACAACCGGCAATAGAGTAATAGTGTCAAAATATACTCTTCAACGGAAAACTTTTTTACAAGTATTACAATACTTTAAGAAAACTACCCCTAAAAGTTTTTAATTGGTGCGCATGAATTATATTTAACAAACAACGAGTCTATGTCGGCATTTCCATTCTTAAGGATAAAAATGTAAAGATGGTTTAATGGTCTATTAACCTTGATATGTCTTTAAAAATGGCTCATTAAAATTTTTTATTATTAAGAATAATAATAAAAGTTTATATGACACCCAAGACGATGGGGGTTATTCATAAATTAATTATGATAGTCTATTAACCAATTCCAGGCCTCTCAACAATTCCCATGCCAATTTTCATTGGAATTAAGTAAAATTTCCATTTACGCAAAAAAAGTTCTTCTCATTGCGTTCCGAAGAAAGATCAGGTAAATTCTAGATAATGCACTGCAATTAATTACGATAATTAACTCATAATTAATTAAATTACTGTTTTGACTTTAACGATTCACCATTTAATCGCGCACATACATATATACCTACAAACATTTGCAAATAGGCTGCATTCTACAGCAACCGGTAAATAATAAAACTTGAGTAAAGTTGACTGTTTTACGTTTCTATTTTACACACCAACACGGCAACACATTGCCTTCTTTTTCATTTTATAAACCGTCGCGTTGATATATTTGTGTGTAAGTATGACTTTCCCGTTAAATGTGTGCGTGAAGTGGTGTGCGTCGCTCTTCTCTACCTCTGGTACTGGTAATTTAGGATTATCGTCGTTTTAGCCTTCTGACCACCCCGGTCGTGTCCGTAGCATAAATAAACTATTATTGCAACGCACTGAGAGTGTCGTTCGAGTGTTCTTTTCATATTTCATATTATACACAACGACACCTTAATGTTTCTATAGGTACACCTAACCTCAACTCAACACACAGAACTACACTGCTGCTACTTTTCTTGAGATCTGAAATATGTTAGTGCATATTACAAAGTTAAGATGGCGCTGAAAATATTATAGAAATCTTCATATTTTAAGCTGCATCAACCATCTTAACTTTTTAGTACGTTTCATAGATATAAATTAGTTGCTAAACACCCAATGCATATAAAGTTGTTCCTTTGGTTTGGTTTGGTTTGCACAATTGGGTTCATGCCCATGTCCATGACGGAATACAACCGAAAGACCGGTTAGTCGAGTGGACAAGTTATCAGTTTGTATACTGAATGAGGATGACAGCAAATGCACGGTAGGTATGTAAGTATGGATTGGCGAACAGAATGCGAGACAGGCAGATGTGTGATGACCGTTCGTAGATAGTAAGCACGGATTTTGAAATCGAGTTAAGCAGGGCACAAAGATCGATTATGGTAGCCGCGGGACGTCTTTCAGGTTGGCCACTGGCCATTTCGTTCAGTGTATTGTTTGCGGTTGGCAATTGAGAGCAACAACAACATAGTGGAGAGTCAAACATGATGGTATTTAGAAATCTGACCAACCACCCAAAGTGGTGGCAATCAGAGTGAGTCATCAAGCATCAGCTGCCTGCTGCAAACATGTTAATGAAGTGATCGGATTATGTTTGAGTCGTTTAAATGCCTTCAACGAGAGCAACCCTAGCCTTTCGAAATTACATTTATGTGGAAGCATTACATGTGTCATTTTAGGTATGACCATGGATGGAATCCAGTAATATGGCACAAGGTCTTTTCCCCTGAAACAAAAAATTCTGAGCAACAAATTTGACATTTACGAAAATTACTTAATAGTTAACTTTCTTTCAATGAGCAACAGCACGCAGAGTCTAGGTCTAGACATTTGAGGATCAAATGAGCTGGAAACTCTCCTCACACTTATTGGCACTTGAATATATTAAATTTCAAGAAGTCTAAGCTTTTAGTTATTTTCAACTTTTTCAGCTATACTGTATGGCTGGCAATACGGTTACGGTTGATGAAGGAGTATCGCTATGACAAATAACGCGTCGGCAATAACATAAAGCAAAGGCTTAATTTGCGTGCCTTCCTTTCAAGTCAACTATTATCAGCCACCAGACCAGCCACCATACCATCGAGATTACGAGATTTACAACTTGTGCAAGTCGGTAGCATTGAACTTCTGTGGTTTTCAAGTGAAGCTCATTACATTCCTTTGATGAAGGGTGTTGTTTATATTTTTAGCTTTTGTCTGCAACTATACGAGGCTCTTATGCACATACCTAATAAATTAAATTCTTTTTTGTATTCCTGTTTCTTATTACATGCTAATACAATCAGTAGCAGCATAGAGTAGTTGAAAGTGCATTGCAGTGCGGGCTGAAAGTGTTCGTGGCAAGCTGTTGTATAAATCAAAGAGTATCAGCGGAGAGAAAGAGAGCTTCAAGATTAGGGTTGTTGAGATTAGGGAGCCCCTCGAAAAGTACAAAAAAGGCAAAACGACGGCAAACATCATGCCGTATAAGCAAAAAATCGGTACCGACAGGCACCGCACAACTTTCCGACAATATAAACTACGATTGAGTCGAAGTCTCCTCTCCGATCGTGAAACTAATTTCCAGTTAAATGAAATCAACAAATTAAATTAAGAACACCCAAAAAAAGTATATATATTTTTTTAAATTATTTCTCCATCTATTATCATAAAATTTAACACATCAGATAGAGGCGGCAAATTTACTCCGGCACACAGACGGCAAGATACTTTGGCGCTGGCCTGCATTTCGCATTCTTATATTTGTCAATTTGGACTTTTGGAGTGTAATGACAATGCGATCTCTATTACCGATGTTGGGCACCCAAGTGGTACTTACGACGTTGAAGCATGTAGATGGAGTAATCCATCAATCTGCTTAAACTTTAATTACGTCTATAGATAGAGCCATTTTCAAGATTTCGACCTATA
>JARJEB010003261.1:0-35046 GCA_030264535.1 Liometoxenus newtonarum
TCGATGCATTAATGCACGTTGCACGTCGTTATTATGAGCAAACATACCTATACCGTGCAATTATTTTATCGTGGAACATAGCATGTACTATGTCCCTATGTACCACGGTAAAATAAACAAGTCAATCTCATCATTTCATGGAAGTGTGGCTTTGTATTGCTAGCGACACTCCGACAGACTGGGAGTGGGGATGTGCGCAGTGGCGATGCACGATCAAAGTATGTAATTTGTATGAACATGCCACTAGCGTCAGTTGTCAATTTTATTCTTTGTAATCCTTGTCATAATTTGAATTAATGGTTCACAAATTGTTCATCAGTCATGTACAGGTACACAACCGAAGAAAATGTAGAAATAATAAAAATGTACGCACGCAATAATAGTCTGCGGACTGTTCGCGATTTATTTTCCATAAAATATCTTCCGTCAGTACAATACATTGTCATCCCCACTCTATGCCCGTCTGTCGGTGTGCTTTAGCGAAACAAGTCCACACTGCCATGAGATTGACTCGTTTATTTTACCTTGAATGTACACATGCACACATAATACATGCTATGTTCCACAATAAAATAATCGTCCTGTATGTTTATGGGGCGTAGGTGGTCTTACCCTTTAGGCCATTACGGAATTGAAATGTCATTTTAATTTGTACGCGATTTTTCATTTGAAACCACGAAAAATTGTATTGCTTGCGCCGCCCGTTGATTGCTTTGTGTGCCACACGCCGTTCGCTCACGAGTTGCTTCATTTTCTAATCTCTCCTTTGTTGCCACTAAGTGGCCTAATGACAACATCATCAACTTGATTCACAATTGTAAGTGTAGGTAGAATAATAATTTGAAACAAGGAAGTTTAATCCGCAAGAAAATTTTGGTTTTCTAGGTATATAAAAAATGCTTTAAACAAGGAGGTATTTATTTACATTCAGGTATATGTATGTACCTATTAATTAATTTTTGAATTATTGCGCTCATCTGAGAACAAGAGAAAAATACTTTATAAGCAATGTGAGTGGGCCAGATTTTCATTTATAATTAATTAAGAAAGTTACATCTGTCGACTCATATTAAACGGCGACATGAGAATGGCAAAAATTACAATAATAATAATAATGCTCCGCATCCAATCCAACGTTGTTTAATGCTGTTAAAAGAAATCATTAAGTAATCGTTGTAGGTATTATCATTCAAGGATGAAATTAAATTACGATCGTTGCAGCATCTCTTTTCTTGTACTTTTTAATGTGAATGTCGTTTAATCTTGTTATATTCGTGTCCGTAATGTGGAATGGATTCGTTCATTTTTATTTCTTCGATATTAATTATTCGATACTGTTCCGCGTGTTCCGTTCCGCGTGTTACCGTGTTCTTGTTTGTTCGCCGTCACATAAATTATACGCGCAACGCAGAAGAGAACGAAATGGAGGAGACCAATTAATAAATTTGATGGTGTTTTGCTTTATGATACCTTCGGACCACCTATATCTTCGAATTATTTTACTTTCATACACATAACACAAAACTAAAACTCTCTTAAGCACTTACTTTTCCGCAACTTTCAATCAAACATTTTAAATATTATCTTTAAAGAATATTCTTAAAAGTATTTTACTGAGTAAAGTTTGGGCAACTTTTATTAATTGATTTTGAATAACAAGCTCGACATGGGTAATCGCATATTAAATAAGAAGAAAGTCCATGTCCATCTCGACTTTGGATCGCAAATTCAGAGTGGCACGCGCGTTCCGTCTTTTAATTAAATTAATATTCGCTCAATGGCGCGCGCGGTGGTAAAGAACTTGGAAGGATAATAATAGCCTACTATCACAACCATCTTGATATAGTGTACCTGCCAATCAATTAATAAACCACACGCAGTTCTCAATCGTGAAATTGGTTCCAGCACCGCTAAAATACTTATATACATATTTCTTATTATTATACTTTCAGATAAACTGCACGAAAAAGCTGCATTGTATTGATTTTTGGGTCATTGCATTTATGATTGGAATTGTTTTATTGTTCCATCTGTAATGTATTTAGTTTCTTTCTCTTTTTTTAATAGAAAAAACAAAACTTGCAGGACAATAGCAACGACGCTAACTGACAGACCACCTCAGCAGATCTTAAATCTTCCGTTGACCATCACATTTTTCTCTTGCATTCGTATTTTTTGGCCTTCAGTACGTAAAGTATAAGTAACATAAACAACTGTAGAAATGGTGGAACATGTTCCATGTTCGATTTTGTAGTAGGTAAATATGGCGCCGCGCCGTTCATCGTTCATTGTTACGAAGTGCGCTTCTGAATTTTTGATTCGATTCTTTCTCTTTTCCAATGATTGACTTCAGTCTAGCAAGTTGCTAGCAAATAAAGAGACGTTAAATACACCACTGAACCTCATTTACTTGTCGATTCTCTTAACCTTAAAAGAGAACGTTTTTATTTATTTTATTTTATTAAAACATCAAATCATCAAAACAGCATAAACGTAAAAGTACTTACTATATACTAACTATAAGAGCAAAAACTTATAATGCCATCAGTGAAAGAACATGTTCAACTTGTAAGTACAAAAGCAAAAGAACTGATGCGAATATATAAAGTTACTAAGTTAAGGACTCCCGGAGTTGCCTATTGTTGTTTCAAAATGTTCATCTTGAGTAATAAATCAATTTGCAATGATGTTTCACTTCATTTTTATTTGTTTTGCTTTTTTGTATTTTTTTTTATATTTTATATCCTTTTGCTAGTGATATAAATATTATATTTATATATTTATGCTTAATATCAAGATATGTTATTACCAAATGGCTGAATAAATTGTGCATTTTGTTCATGCTTTTTCGCGTAAAAGTATCGAATATACTTGACTGAGTGGATATTGTACAAGATGTATCCATGAACAGGTAACATTTTTATTATTTTTGCTAGTTTTCCGTCATGTTTTGCCAAAACACTCGGTACCATTTAGATTATAGTAAGAGCACAAGAAGAGTAAAGCGCATTTTGCGTATACGTTGCCACATATCAAGCAAGTCCCAACGTGGCTGTATTATGAAGTAAAGTGCAACCAAAGTGCACAAAACGTTTTTACTTTATATAAAGAGTACTTACGCATTGAGGAACACAACTTATAAAACACATCGGTGCCCACCCGTGAGACTTTCAGCGTTAAATTAATAAAATTTGCATATTCAGCGAATTCACCTCCACCAGTTGGTCCGTTAACGGTGCCACAGCCTTCAAGATGCGCACACATTTTTCTACATTATTATTACCTACTACAGGCCCGCATGTAATGGACTTTGATTATTTCGCGCGTATTTTCATCAAATTTGTCGCTAAAACGTAGGTATTATTTCTGAAATGACTAATTAAACGTGTACTACATTGCGCAGCGCATTTAAATTACACGCTCCGTGGGCGAAATTAATAAACACGTTACTTTGCAATTTATAATTTTAGTCATTAACGGGCGACGCGAATCGCCCCTCGGTTAGAGATTACGGATACACTTGCGCATTTACTTATGATGGAACGAATGTTGCTTGCTCTGAAGGCCCCTGACTGAAACGATTCAATTAACATTAGCTTTGCGTAAAGTTTTAAGCAACGCAAAGCAATGCAAAATTGTTCAGGCACTTGTTATACGCTGGAGGCTCAACAATCACCTCCTATAAGTTTGCAAAAGAACGTTCAGCAAAGCCGAGCGAAACTCGGTTCTATGATGCGCTGCCTGCCAGTGCGGTTTTGTTCTTTCTGCACTTTTACTTTTATTTCGCCTTAATTGATAATTATCGGACGATTTTTCCTAATTGGCCTACAGGGTGGTCCGCTGCAATTGCTTCTGCTACTGATACTTGAGGCTTTAGGGCTGAGCAGGTTTTTGATTCAAATTTTCATTCAAGAAAAACCGTCAAAATAAATATCTCACAATAAAGCCAAAATGTGTAAGAGTCACCACGCGAGTTTTGACCTTAATTTTGTCACTATCTGTGGAGTAGGTCAGAACAAAGTTTTCTCGAAGTTTGTTTAAAACTTATTGGCATTTCGTAGTTAAATTGGATTTTTTTTCAAAAATCGTTGCTTATTTGTTGTACAATAATGTGCACCTGATCACAGTACTTTCCTAGCATAAAAACTTATTAAGAAAAAAAATGGACGGAGAGGCGAGCCCAACTCCATTACAATTATTATTTATATAAATTAAATTAATTAATTGGTTAGTCATTATTTCATTGCAGTTGTTCCATGTTCAATAACATAAAAAGTCACGACTTACTCTGAGCAAGGCAAAGAAATCAAAAGAATGTAGTAGAAACCACGAATATGATGACTACTGATCCTGATCATATGAACATAATTGAAGAAAGAACTTGCGTTTAATTGATTTCCAATTAATTTCGAACGACTTTTTCTCCAAGTTCAATTCTTCTTTTTTTTTATTCATTATTTTAGACTCGATACTCCTTAGTTTTTGTTTGGACGACTTTTTGTTTTCTTCTGATCATATTACTCGTTTTGCCGGTTTTGCGTTGATGCGCGTTGATCAAACTGAAACTAGCAATTATCTATTAGCCGAGCATGCGGCATACACAGTTGTCACTCCTAGCACTATAAATGAGAAATAATAGGCTTGTTCCAACAATCGACCAAACTAGTTCCGAACTATACGCCGCATGAGAAGTTTTAAAAAAGCAACGCCCATGCTTCGGACAGTTCCGAACTAGTTTGCTACTTTGTTGGAACAAACCTATTGTATATCTACAACAAAAAGCCAAAAGTTATTGTTAAACGATGATGAAAATCGTTAATTGTTAAATGATTGTTGTTATTCTGTTATTGTAAAGGCGATAATTAATTTTTCTAAAAAGGATGATTCGCCTTCGTGTCTATTAATGTTCAATTATGTTCTGGCAGTAATTCATCAACAATAGAGAACGCTCATTCATATAAATGTAAGTATCTACCTAAGTATAAATAAAGAAAGGTACCACTCGAAAGAAACAAAGAAATTTCAGTTCTTCCTCGTCTTGTAACTTTTTTCGTGTAGAATGACGACAAGAGGGCGCAAGATCATGCGGACTGCAGCAGGAGAGAGTAAAAGCGTTTAAAGAGAACAATCAGGCAGAAGTACAAGAATAAGGAATGAAAAATGAAATGAAATGTGATGAATTATACACACGACACGACACGACACGACTCAGGAATACACATCTTCAGTGCTGCGGTGCTAATGTGAGAATAATTACATACATTAAATGCGCAATGATTATATGCTATTACGTAAACTGTTGGTAAGTGCGCCACGTTCTACAATCTATTATCTCAAGACCAAGAAGAATACTTTTAAGTATTTATTTTCCATTATTTTTACTGCATTTATTGAATTCAAACAACGACGTAAACTGGACAAACGGAAAAGAATTCGACTCACGTCCTCTAGTTAGTTCTTGAACAATAGCATGAAGCAACAAGCGCATCGGCGGTCTTGTCTTCTTGTTGGAAGCGGCGGTTATCATGTGCCCGAACGCACACGTCATGATACCATTCGTCCTAGTACAACATATCTTCCTGCATTCAGAAGTCATAACTAATAAGATGCATGAACCATATATTGTTAGGCATTCTTATAGAATGTAGGTATGAAAGTGCATAGATGTCTTTCTTACTTTTATAAAACTGAATAACAACAGAATGTTTCTTGACGTAATCAACCAAGTTAAAAGGCCGCCGAAATTATTTGATTGCGATTTATGAATATCTTTCTTGTGCTTATATGTTATATCCTTGATATGCAAAAATACCCTGTTGGTACGCAAGTTCAATTTGTCTGCTGCTCTTTTAATAATTTAATATTTACGTATGCGCCGGTCGCCAATGAACACGTTTGTTTATGAACTTGCGGTATATATACGAAAAGAGAAGCACATTACCTAATTGTATCGTAAATCCCCATTTGCTATAAATTCCAGTTATTGCCCCTTTTCTTTTAAATATGAATACTTTTTAAAGGATTTGCGATCATTAATATCCAATTTATTAGAGTTGGGTGGAGAATTCCGGTTGCCAACCTTGCATATTATAAATTTATACGCTTATAGAATGTTTAACTATAAGTGTATATCAATGAAATTAATGTTTCATTCAAAAGTTATAATGAAATAACAACAAGGCAAATAATTGCTTTGATTAATTCAGTTGAATTGCTACAACAAAAGACCAATTAGTTTTGTCCATGCAAATCAACAAAACGTACCTACAATAGTATAAAAATATAAAAAAAAAAACTACAAACTTGTTGAGTCAAGCAGGAAAGAAACACGAAGAATGGGGTTATAAAGGTCGTTTCGGGCGCGACATGCACCTCTGTCATCCCTACGTGACTCTTTTGATGTTTACCGATTCATGCGCCTAATCTTACAAAAAAAATCAAGCCGCATTTTCTCTTCTTATTAAAAACTTCCAATTTCTTACGGTTTTTACGTTGTAATATCTTTATTTAAATATACAAAATCAACAAATTCATTTTTTTTTCGTTAGGAAGTTAAGCTCATGAAATCAAGTAGGTACAGACAGTTCTTATCAAAATCTTTGAATTTCACATTAATAGTTCACGACGTTCCTGTCTCGATGATACTAGTGACTTTGACTCTTGGAATTGCAACTTTAGTTGCTGGTTGATTGATGTGCCTTTGAACTTCTTCATGCATGTCGGCAAAGAATTGGACGTGATTTTCTACAATTCCAATTGAATTTCAACAAGCAAAGAGATACTATGATTGAATTAAATAATCATTAATTACCAACTTGATTGTTTAATCAATGAACGAATAAAGTACACGCTCCTCGTATAAAAGAACGAACTAATTTACTGATTGAACATTTTTTTATTCGCATTTCTGTTATAAATGCCAAGAAGAGTAAACATAAACTTTTTCTCTGCTAGTTTCAATGATTTCTTGTTCAATAGGAAGAATTCATGTTTAGTTGAGTTCAAAGTATCATTTCTGGAAGAAAAGGAATTGTTAAATACAGTTTGTGTGTTTGTGTGTGTGTTTTTTATCTCTTCTCTTGCAACTTGCATGTTAAGCGTCAATGTTTCACGACTGTTCGGACAGTAATTGTCTTGTGTTTTTCACATGTCGCTTCGTTCAACTTGTAGATACGTCGTTGCACAAATGTGTCTGTCTACTCTGTACCTACTAAATGGACGAGCTCAAACTAAACGAACTGGAGTAATGACGCTTCTGTCTTTTCGTTTCGATGCGAAACATTAACCACTTCTGTTTCCACATTTTCACTCTGCCAGTAAGTAGCAGCATCATCAGTAAAATGTATCAGTACCAAACCAAACCAAGAAAAGGACATCAATTACACGACAAGGAAAACATTATAAGTACTCGAGAACCAGACAGCAGTGTGAGATGTGTGTGAGATGTGAGTACAGAACAGTTAAGTCTGATGTGTTTTCGCATTCATGTGCACAATCGAGCTGAGTTATGTCGTCCCAACATCGATCGATTATCAAACGTTCTCACACGCCCGTCGTAATGCGTAACGCGCCTTCTTATCGATTGTCGTTACGTTAGCCAGTAAAATGGCAAAAATGCAACTACCAGTGACAACTAACGACCAACAACAAATGGTATACCTAATGCGTTGGTGACTTCCAACAAAATTGTTCTTTAAATTGTTATTAGTTGAAAGTATACTATACGTGCGCTTTATTCTTGCTTTATTTATCTTTAATTTATTTTGCTTGGTCCTGTTTGGGTACTTTCTGCATCACTCGGTAAATTTGTAAGCACTTTCTATTAACAAGAATCGTAAAATCCATTTTGGCGACTATTAGAACTCCGCTACGTCGGAGCTAATGATCGATACAAGCACGACTTTAATGGGCTCACAAACGATCACCCACACGTTGTACATACATACGAACACGAAGCAGGTTCTATCAAGGATATGTAGGTATGAACGAACATGGAAACTTCATACTTGGTTGTTTAATTGATTGAAAAGTTGCAATGAACAAATGCGAGACAATAAAATAAACAATAATGGTTTTCAGAACGATAATGCAGAGGTGGAATTTACACAGGTGAACCGTCCTTATCTACCTATTAGTCAAGTTAAACTGGCACTCAATAATCATGTTCAATCATATTCTAGAAAACGTCAATTTTAACCATTCGTTTCTAGAAAACCTTTAATGAGTTTCTGACCATATTTTCTTGATTTCCAAATGGTTCTTCGTAATTTATATACTTTCATAAATAAAATCACCTGCAGACTGATTTAAGACCCCCATTTGAATACATATATATTTCGTTCCACGCGCAGATAGAGTATACGTACGTATACATATACAGATTCGTTTCGCATTGATGCACTTCCGTTCCGCGACTCCAACACCTTTGCCTTTAATTGAATTAAATTCAATTAGGCAATGCTGTGGCTGGCCAAAGGGTTAAATATGAATTGAATAAGTGCCTCTTTTTGATTAATCACAAATTCATGAAGATTAAGCATAATTCATTGAAAGAAACAATTAAGCAAAACGAACACAGCCCTGTGAGACTTTGCGTTTTTTAATTTACTTTTTGAATTTCCCAAATTCATTCCTGGCACTCTCACAATGTTTATGGCCTTAATAAATTCTCAATATACCAGGTGTATTACGAAACAAATGGAATAAAGCAACAATCTTTAAGGATTTAGTTGAATTTATTTAAAATTAAGATATTTTAAATTTGTTATTAACAAAGCAATTCAATTTTTAAATCTAATTGAGGCGGCAAACACAAAAGTCTAAACGGTTCAAGCAACATTAACAATGGATCCATAAACGTCACCTTCGAACAGAAACGTTTTGTTCTCGTAAATTATGCCATGAATTTTATAACTACCACCCAAAATTGGCAAATTTGGAGTATTAAGTCTCGGCACGTAGTTATGAACGTAATAATGCCCCTACAAATAATAAAAAATAAATATTTCTAAGCGCATACACTTGAATAATTCTATTTACAGCTTTCATTGGCCCACAAAATGGGACATTAGTAAACTTTTGCACCTCAGACCATTTTAAAAAGAGCTCCCGTTTCGATTCCGCACAAATACCAACAGTCATTTTCACCGGATACAGTTTGAAATCATTTGATACCATTTTGTACACTTGTCCTACGATCTGACGATTGCTTCAATAAAAGATGTTACACAAAATTAACTTCAACAAGATATCGCACCTTCATGTAATCCACATTCATATCTCTGTACAAATCGAAACTGGCGTTCAGAGCAAATGAAGTGCGATTGATTTTGGAGAACTTCAAAACCATATTGCCACCGAGTTTTGGATTAAATTTGGTCACCAATCCACGTTCGAATATTACCTTATAATTGCTCTAAAACAAGAGAATTTCTAAACAAATCCAAGATTGATAGCGCGTCAAATTACTTGCAATGTCATAAAAGGGAAACAAAAAAATATCAGGACGATGCTGTTCCACATTTTGCTATTAATTAAGTGAAATTCATTAGCCGACGTGTTTATATCTATAACTTTTGTCACTAATTGCAACCCATGACAGGAAGCCCTTCCGGGTGATCATCGCTGGTTTTGACTAATTATACCTATTTCAAAATATAAATTGCACTATTCAAATACCTATTACCTACTTATTAGATATTTTTATGTGTCATTACCTATGCTAGATACTTAATTAAGTTTCATAACATACAAAAATTTATGGCCACAAAATAATTAACTATTCGATTATACTTGTAAAAAATTAATAGTATATTATTCGATGAGTGCATATAGAGGCTATTATACGCGAGGGCGTGGTTACGTAGCGAGGCGAAGCCGAGCGGAGTAACATCCCGAGCGTTTAATCGCCTATATGCACGAATTGAATACTATACTTTATCCGCGACGACAAAATTTAATCTTTTATACTGCAGTACGGCTTTCAAACTTACAAATTCAACCATGGAATTCAACTTGCAGTGTGAACACGCTTGCTAGACGAACAGTAAATGACAACCGTCAACTTGAAAAGCTGTTATTTCATACACTCTTTAATATAAATAAATATATAATATAAATATTAAACGCTCGGGCCGTTACTTCGCTCGGCTTCGCCTCGCTACGTAACCACGCCCTCGCGTATAATAGCCTCTATATGCACTCATCGAATAATATACTATTATTTTCCTTTAAATTGAAATAATTTAGCTTTTCTTTTGTAGAATACTTTGCGTCGTAAAACAAAAACACTACTTTCGTGAAAACTATAAATTTTCATTTATTTAAATTGGCATTAACTGACCAAAAGCACTACCAACTTAGAACAATAATATAACTAAGACGGTTTTACTATCAGACCTTTAAGTGCAATTAATAGCGTCTATAAAAGAGCAACCATCTAATCTCTTAATCCTATTACCTCCAACAATAGGAGATAGTAGCGTTCGCTTTTATTCAAGTCTTTTTAGCCTTCTTGTTAGCTCGTCGATGCGTACTGGAATTTGCAATGTTAAATCCAAAGTGATGCAGTAAAAGGAAAGTTACAGTGCAGTTCCTTTTTTCATCGATCTTTAAATTATAATTAAACAAGAAGTTTTTTTGTTCTTTTTAATTAAATTGTTCATCCTCTATGCACGCTTCAATTTCAATTGATTGATTTGTATGTCAAAATAGTTATTTTCGCAACAAGTTGCGTTGAGAAGGGTCTTCTTATGAGCGAGTGACAAACGAGCGAACATTCTCAAAACGTATGCAACTTAAACAACAATTGTCTATTACTGCATTGAACAAGTAACGAGAAAGAAGAAGACCGAAACAGAGAAAGAAGAAGATCAATATTTATTTCCAAATATGATGAATACTGAATAGTAATGTGTATATGAAGCATAATAAAAAAATCTCATAATTTTAGAAAAATGTAAATCTACTTAAACAGCCCGTGTCGTAAGCGTTAGGTAAATATAATGACTCTGACAACAAGGCAATGTAGGTACTTTAATGTAGCGGACCGGTCGGTGGTATTACACGGCACCATAGAAAATCGAGCATAAATTAAAATTTATGTATATAGTGCTTCGCTAGTGCCGATGTGTTGAAATAAAACAAGAAGGAAGCGTGAAATGCAACTAACAAAGCCATAGCCTGTTCTTGATTTTAATTTAAAATTGGCAAGAGGCAAAGATAATGAATTTCTATAACGTTGCGCGAAATAAATTATTTCGTCGACATCGTTGCACCGGGAAATATAAATTTCTTCCATCACGCTATGCGCTTACGGGTGTACACAAATGATATTTAAGCATTTCAGTTGGTCAAAATAGTTCCAAGTTTTCTGGTAGTATACGAAGACTAAGTACCATCGAGTTGTATTTTTTATAATAAATCTTATTAGTAACTATAATAATGTAAAATACAAGGTAAAGAAAGTTGAGAATTGCATCTCGGTATTGAAGTCAAGCTTTCCACTTTAAAGCACGAAATACTTGTTGGAAAATGTCTCATTTTTTCAGGTGGAATGAAGATAGTGAGTTAGAGAAGTATTGAGTACCTATAGTTGAATAATTTAGTGTACTTAATAATTTTTCTAGTTTTATTCAAGAGCAACTCCTACGACTCTTCATAGCGTTCCGTTTGGCTCCGAAATGGGGTTTTTAAAACATGGAAATCACTTTACTTTTCACAGTTTTCACTGCATATACAAACAGACGGTATGTTTCAATAATGAAATCAATGAATACGATCGTATGGTTCTGATGGTTGCAAAAAAAAAATATTTACAATGAAAAAAAAACGTGGCCAACGGGTTCCGTCCACCATTAAGTGTTATCTTGGGTAGCACTAGAAATAACGGTGCGAATAAATATAGGTTAGTTGAAGTGTGCAGCTGGTCCTGGCGTTGGCGAAGAACGTTAAGTTAACGTTATAGACTTAGAAGAAACGGAACCCCCCAAGAACAAGAAGGTATTTGCACTGTATGCGGAATCACAATACTGAAACCAACGAACCCATTGTGACGTACGAGTTACTTAATGAAGAAATAACACCCACGACGTATATACTTTGATACTCTGGCAGTCCCCGCAGTTTTGCAGTTTTCCTCAAGACAGTAACGTATTCTGGTTGACTAATATACGGACCAGTTCTGTACATAAAGTCATTGCGAACATTCAAGTCGAATCCCCCACGCAAAGACCTCATTTTGCCTTAGTCCTTTTGCCATAAGATTCAAGCAAGACTCGAGAGAGAAAATGTATCAGATTTGACTAAAAAGGAAAAACGCTTCGTGCCAACTTTAGAAATTAAATTAAGCGCCGCGCGCCACGCGGCCTCTCGTAATTTCATATTTATAACATCTGCGGTACGCCGCCGATGGTTACGTTGACACTCCTAAAATATTATTTCGTCTTTAATAATGTTCACGGAGTACACAAAAGAAAATCTACGAAACGCAACGACAAACATATCGACGTGGACGAATGGAAAACGACGAAGGAGAAAGCGAAATGAACGCAAAAAGACGTAAAACGTTGAAATGTTGCCTAATTAACAAGATGGTGTGTCTTCAACTTGTTTCTGCCTTCATCCAAACGACTTTCTTTTAATTTTGTTTCGTTTTCCTTTTGCTTTATTATCCTTGAATTAGTAACCTGATTGGAACAATCCTATTGGTATAATATTGGGGAATATTGATGCTAATTCAACGAATTAATTCCTTAAATTACCTGAGCAAATGCATTACAGTGAAGGGTAAAAACCAATTTCTCATCGATTTCATTAATTAACTAATGAGGCGACATAAATCAAATAAATTCGCCTGTACAACATATAAGATGGAAAAAAAGGTTATACCAACAAATTTGAAGTTCAAATTTGTTCCTTGCCAAAATGCAAAGCAAAGCAAATGAAAACGTCAAGTGACCCTTTAACTTGCCTAATTAAGATAAAACAGAAGGCATCAACGGTGACGACTACGACTCCTTTCTATTTCCCTATTTCCGTTAGCTGGTCATTATCTTAAGGACGCTTAATATCATCACGCACAGAATATACAAGAACGCGTCGTTTTAACGCCGAAGGAATTAAGATGCTGTTCTTGACGAAGTTTTGGTTTACGGTGAAAACTATATCGTCAACGAGAAAACGACCTACATTACAATGACACCGGTAACTAGAATTACAAAGCACAAAGAACCGGCAAATGTATAAGCATATCTATGTATAAGCATAACTATTTAACTATTCGAATTTTGTAGATTCGAGAGAAATGCATAACACTCATAGAGGTATAATATTCGTAGAGGGAAGATATTGATACAAATGTGATGCCACTGGTCCGACCAATTAGTTCGCACCATAACAAACTGAAATTCTAAAATGTAGACAACTAAAGCTCAGAGTTTCAAGGACGCATTTGGACATATTTGTTTGTGAGACTGGAGTCTATTTCAGATTTTGTACCTTTTTGGTCCAACCAAATATGACGCTTTGGTGTAATTCCCTTTTGTCCCTTCGCCAATAAATCGACTTTATGTTCTCTCTATAGACTTCTATCTCTATGATAACACTTGAGAACTACTGCCATTATGATAGTAAAGTTCATGATAGCAAGAATTGGGTACATCTTTTAATGTTTGCTGAAGCTCAGGTTTGTTGTATGATGAGATAAACTTCTTATTAATAATAGACGAAGTGCTAAGCTTTTGCATGCACTTCGTGGCACATCTACGATGCAACTTGTTTTGCTGTTTTTCCTCTTCTGATTTTCATTGGACCATTCGGTGTATTCTCTTTACTTTCGCCGGCAATGCCGTTAGCAATGCAATGCACACTGCATGAAATCGAGCGTGCATAAAATAGGTATTTTTCAATGTATTATTCAAAATCTTCATAGTGTAAAGCAAACTATAGGTTGTTTACACTTGCACTTATAGTTTATACTAACGTTCAATTTGACTCATAAAAATAAAATAACTGTAACCATGACTTGATTTTCTTCAAAATGAAATAACTTACTGAAAGGTGTGCGCTTCGTTTCCTTTTACCTTTTTCTACGTTTTTAGTCACAATTAGATCATTGAACGGCAAGGAATGAATGTTTGGTTCGATGGAGCGTTTTCAGAACTTATAAAAACCTCGAGAATAAAGAAAAGAAAAGTTGAACGGAAAAATTATTATGAACGCATTTGGGTCACAGTTGATGGATTATAACTCGTTGCACACACACACATACACACACACACGCACATGCGTTTTCTTTACATGTTTCCTTTTGCTCAACATGGCGATTCATCCACCAGACACTCCAAAACGACTCGTGCTTTAGAGTTGGACGGACTTTCAATGTTGCTATAAGCAATGAGGTAACAGGCACACAAACGAAAAAGAAAACTTGAAAAAGGCTAAAGAAATCATTGTATTTTGCAGTTTTCGTTCTTGAATACTTCACAACTCTCTTTCGAACTTGCGGTTATGTGAAAGTAGAACTGATGGAAAAAGAATTTATTCATATACTGAATTTCCAAGAGACGTGCGACAACGTGCATTTTTATTATGTCTCTTTCTTACACAAATAATTTCTGACTGATATAAATTTTCTTATACCTAACGTTGGAAAAGAACATGCAATGGAAATGTGAACTACAAAATATGTTGCGAATAATTTCGTCATCGAAGTTGTTGTTTCAAGAATAATTTATGACATAAAAATATGAAATTTGCTTTATTGCCTTCTGTTTTAAATTATAAATTATAACACAGCAGATTGTAAATGTACATTAAAACGCATGGATTTTTGTTAAAACTAGTCAAGCATAAACACGACTTCAAAAGGACACGACGAAGAAGTCGTTGTAATAATTTTCGGATTTTTCCATTTTTATGTCCATAAAATGGAAGCAAGCAAAGGGAGAAGTAAGCGGTTAAGGTCGATGTTTCCTTCTTAAAGGTTGAAAGTGCTAAAATGAGGATATTTGTGGCCTAGTAAATTTTGCGATTTCGCCAAATACCTGTCACGCGCAAGGTTATTACGTTACGAAACCCCTCAACTCGCACCAGTCTTCTGGCACCCCAACAAACGGCCACGAAATACAATTCCACGCATTCTTAATAAGATGAAAATCGCTTCTGTTAGCGTTTCGTTCCATTCGTACTATAAACCTACTCAGCATGTATATACCAGAATGTAGGACTGAAAGCACTGCCGACAACACAAAACCGAGGCAACAGAAAACTCGCACTCGTTGTGTAGGTGTGTTGCGCTGTACTCGCATAATGAAAACGCGACGATATGCGTTTTATGTAAATGTATGGAGTTCTGTATACAAAACATCAGTACAAACATATACGAGATACATTTGCCCCAAAATGTTGAAAAAAAATGAAAAAAAAAATAGTACGAAACCGCAGAATATGGTGAATAGCAAAAAGTGGCGAAATTTTTCGTCCGTTAAGGGCTGAGCGAAGCTGAATGTGGAAACTCTCTGAAATATAATAAAACCAGACCGTAAGTTTTAATATTTTTCGCGTGCTCGAAACGTTTTATTTTGCTCTACACTTACATATTCGCCCATCGATTTTTACCATTTCAGAATATTTCATCATTTGTATAACACAAAAAGTAAAAATGAAACTTTAATATGCAAATCGGATAAATGCAAGCTTCGTTTTCAGAAGGAACAAAATGGTGACAAAAGAAATAAAATTATTGACTTACAGACAACATTTAGTTTGAAGGAATCTTCTAGGTACTCTTTTAGATCTGTATTTAAGCCGCGGCAATTGAGGAACGTGCCGTCATCTTCGGGAACAGGAGCGAATGTCACAAAGCTCGTCAATATCGTGTCGTTCCCATCTTCCACGACCTAGAAATAATAAAAATGCCTAAATTAGAAGAAAGAAAAAAATCCATGTTATCATAAATTATTTGCCTTTTCTGTAAGCACGCAATATTTCTACTTTTATATTATAACCTTTCTAATAGCTTAGAGGACATTTTAATTTAATTCTGAATGAAGTGGATAAATGTTTTGTTATTTATAATATAATAGCAAATATTTATATTTTCGTGTACCTAAATACCTACCTAGGTAAGCGTACAGCATGATTAATTACAGATATCTACATTTAAAAAATGAATAAATAAAATTACAGCTCTATTAATAGCAAAATTAAATCACGAAGCCAAAAATAAATAAGTTTTTGTAATATGTTTGATTATTTATTTTAGAGTTTTTCCTGGAAAAATACTATATAACGAAGTTAAGTATTAAAAGTATTTCTTCCTTTATTTCGTTTTTAATTTTATTATTTTA
Organism: Liometoxenus newtonarum; assembly: GCA_030264535.1. Taxonomy (NCBI): domain Eukaryota; kingdom Metazoa; phylum Arthropoda; class Insecta; order Coleoptera; family Staphylinidae; genus Liometoxenus; species Liometoxenus newtonarum. The sequence goes on from JARJEB010003261.1 coordinate 16,350, forward strand.
GGTATAGTAGAACTCAAGCTGTAATAGAAAATTTTATTTATCAGAAAAATTTTAGTGCGAGTACTTGTATCATGTCCATAAATTGAGAATGTAAAGCATAAAGTGTATAAATTCAAAAGTGTTAAAACTTAATTAAAAGTAATAACTTTTATGTAAAATCTAAGATATTGGGAGACAACTTAGATAAAATTTTATGTCGCATTACTAATTCCCCGCGAGAGTTGAATCTATGGACTTCACCAAGAACGACGCCATGTATCCTTAGAAGCTGGGAATAACTTTAGGTTTTATTACGTTGCTCGTAAGTATGGAGTATATGGAAAGAGCATCTAGAAGGTATGAGATCCTTGCACACTTACTCAAATCATAGTTTGAAGTATACACACTGTACCAGGAAGAAAATAGTAATTGCAGGTTCCTAAGAAGAAGGAATTTATATAAAAATAATTAAAAAATAAATTTAAACTTTATTCAAATGGAAGGCTTAGTTTAGAATGTTGAAAACAGGGAAAAAGCAAAAGTTCATCTTTATATAATCTTACAGAATTTATTTTCCTTTAAAAGTTTTGCTTTATATGTTTGAGCTTCATATCAATCCCTTTGTGTTCTTTAAGAATTGTAAAATTTGTTTGAGTTCTATTTGAATGCATCGTGGCTTTATGATGGTAGATGCATCGGATGTAAAGCATACGAAATATACATTTCTTATCAACTATCTTGAGGCTATAATGTAGCGGATGAAATACAAGCGGAATAATACAGTGTCGGCAGAAATTTTTCCAGGCGGGTTCATACCAAACTAAATATGTTAGTTGACTTGTCATAATGTTTGAGACCATTTTCTAGGTCCTCCCCTTTCTACGGCAGAGGCACCTCCTGGCTTCCTATCCATGGATTTTTTCGAAGATATGTATTTAGGTGGGAGTTTAGCTGACATTGGCTAGTGGCGGGAGTCAGTAGTTATCCTATGCAGGATTGTCCCATCTATCGAAAAAAAAGGAAATTTTCTTGGTTTATTTTACGAATTTTACTTAAAATTTATTTTGTTTTATGTAATGTGTTCTGAACTCATTATGCGTGTTTCTATCTCCTAAAAGCTCTCGTGGCGCCCATGAGAACGTCCATTTTGTACATGAAATCTTTCGGAGACCTAGAGCCAATGCCTGCCGGGCATTTACAAAATCACTTTGTGTAAGTTGTATATAGGTATGAGGCGCGATCTCACAAAAACACACTAATGTCTCGAACATATTTTACAAAAGAGCAAGATATTAGTTTTCATCAGGACAAAGCTATGTAGAAAATAACGAAGAAGAATTGAAGAGAAATGGTCCTGGATGGATGATAAGGAGGTGCAAGATTTGGTTTCCGCGCAGTCTTCTTAGATTTTCAACTCTCCCATTCGCGAAATACGAATGAAGCGAATCGTCGTTCGGGACTAGTAAGAATTTCATGTGAAAATACATTTCGTCGTAAGCTCGACCTTTTTATGGTAGTTATTTTTTTTTACTTTACTTTGCTCGTCTTATTCGTACCAGCCTGCATTGCACGTCTGCTGATGCTGATGGCAAAACCTAAATTGAATTTAAAGATTTGCTATTTACATAGAGCTTTTTCTACGCGCAATGAAATGTATTTCGTTTATATACGCGAATGCGACGCATTTAAAATGTAAATCTTACCTTTCCCCGTCTGAAGGGTCGATTATCCCTTGTCCAAATAATAGTCGCTTTGGGCCTCGAACCCATGACTTCGCATTGTACTAAGTATTCCTGATCCGCTATCATTTGACGTGGCTTCTGAGGAATCACCACGCTCAAAGGTTTCACTGGTGGCATTTTGGCAAGGGCGAACGAAGCAACAACCACAGATGGAAACGTGAATGGAAATGAAAAGCAGTAGAAAAAAGTACATTATTAGTTTAAATAAGATGAAAATACGTAAGTATCTTCTTCCTTCGAGACGAAATACTCGAGTGGAGAGAATCAAGTGGAATTGGAAGAGAAAAAGCAAACTTACGTAATAGCTCCAGGCGAACGGTTTTCTCAACAGGCATCATCAGTTTCGTGTTGCTCGCCTGACACTTGAACGTTGAATTGAGGTCTTCGCGTGTCAAGGACCTCATCTCCAATCTGTTTACGACAATGTTATCTTGCGGATAGCTCAGTTTGCCTTCAACAAGACGATCATTGGCGAACCACGAAACTGTTGGCAATGGCTGTCCTGCAAAAATGAACAAATTTCAGAATAGAGGAACCAATATCAAAGGAACAAACAAAATTAGATCGATCGAAATACATTCTTGCTCCACTGATTACATTCTATTTGGTTTATCAGTTTCGATAAAAGGTATGTGTGTGCGTGGCATTGTATAAAACCTAAGCATATGTCTTTCTTTTATTTTTCCCAAGAAAAAGGTTCGAGTTCAACAAGTTTGACGGCACGAACGAAGACCTCCTTGAAAAACATTTTTGCATTCCGCTTGATTTTGCTGACACAGTAACTGACCATATGTTCTTATGAAATATATAAATATATACTCAACCTGGCCTACATTCAACCAACCCCAAACTAAAAGGGGAGAAACGTCGAAACATAGCTACACAAGGAACCGAGTGAGTTCGCTTCACCTAAATAAAATCGAGCAGAAAGTCGATAAGCAAAGGAGAGACACGCAAGACGGCGTGCACGGCAAACACCAGGTGTGTTTAGCCCTCGGCCTCTTTAGTTAGAAGACCTTATACATTTGTGCCTAACAATATTCATATACCGTGAGCGGTAACAGCAGCAGTATTAGATTAGATTCATATCCTAGATATGCTGGTATTAAGGGTAAGAGTCGTTCTACAGTACTAATGTAACAGGCACTGAGCTAACTCTTTTATTTACGTATACCATGTGTCCCAAAATATTACGTCTTATTGAAGGTAAAAGATTACTAAGATCCATCGAAAGAAAATTCTATTTATCCTATTTGATCCCGAATCAATAATCCTAGAGAGCACATAAGAAGGCGTCAGCGAATTGGAAGAAAATAGGATTCGCTTGGATGATCTAATACCTTTCGACATATTGTATCTAATGATGACGTTGGGTGTGGAGCACAGAACACTGGTAACTCTAATTCTCATTTTTTCTGCTTTCTGCATGAAGTGGCAGTGAATATGGAAGCACCAAGTATTAGTGAAACAAGCAGGTGGAGGAAAACAAGAAATCAGCACGTCGTTTTTGATATTTCCAGTCGTTATACTTTCGACAATGAAGCGCTTCCTCACATTACCGAATATATCAAGAAGCACGAAACACTTTTGTATTTCCCGTTCGAGAGGAAAGCGCCGTCAACGGAGTCGAATTTATTGAGGAAATTTTAAGGAAGAATTAAAGTGATTTACACCAACTATAGCCGAACGAATACAAGAAGTTCTTTCATTACTGAAACTATGTACAGTTCGAGCTTCAATTATGAAGAGAAATTGCAAATTACACGCTCTAAGAAATACATATTTAAGAAAATTTGTTGCTTGGTTGCTATGCCTGTGAAAATAAACCATGTTAAAAGCATTATTTGTGGTATTGGTAAATGGTAACTATAGTGATTATGTAAATTTTGTTAATTTTAATGTAAATTGTATGTCTAAGTTCGACATTTAACACGTGTCAATTTCCAAAGTCTAGGGGTACAACGCACCGCTGCATTTATGTAAGTTGCTTGCTCTTTGGAAATGCTCACGGGAACGCTTAACGTTTGTCGATTCCATCATCTCGATTGGACCGTACCAAGTGGATGCGAAAAGCTTAGACACGTGTATGATGGTATGCGGTAAACGAGTGTATAGGAAGCAATGTGTTAAAGCACCTATCAAATTCACTAAGGCTCGTGCGGTTTTACTATAACGGCCAAACACTGAATTTCTGTGAGTTGCTTCAAACACTTGTCAGCAAGGGATCTACACTTTGATTATTATCCTTTAAGTTATATAGCAATAGCATACAACATGGTGCAATAAATAAATTTCCATTTTACAATTTCATCATTTGAATGAAAACCGAACCGCAAAATGTCAAATACAAATGTACTCAAAAGTAAGTAATAGGAATTATAAATTGTGGTCGATTCCACATCGAATTGATTAACACGCTGTTGCTGTAAATCTGTCTCGCAATAAAATTTAAAATGGAAATGTGGAAATCGAAGGATCCCCTATAAAAACTGTGTACAGTACTGAGTCGATCGCAAAAATAAAATTTAATTTTCATTGCCATATATTTTTAAACTTAAAATGGATAGGCAGTTGGTACACTCGGTATAAAAACAAACCGATTTTGAAGGATTGGGTTTGTGCCACAGAAAAAAAAGGCAACCAATATTTAAAATCGTAGAATTGGAGAATTGACGTTAGATTACATCTATTTATGGGAGATAAGGCGCTTGTATATACATATATTGTAAAATCGGATTTTCTTTTTTTATTGGAATTTACGACTCAGAGTACTAGGTTTTATTTTCGTTTCGGATGAAAAGAATCAAGTCGGAATTCACATCGGTGGCATTTAGAATAGGTGGCTATCAAATCGTTTTAACAAAATAGTCGCACATAAAAAAGTCGACTTCATCACAAACATTGATGGAAACCAAATAGAAACCTAATTTTTGAAACAATTTGTGCCTTGTTTTCTTTCAAAAACTTTGTAGTACAATTTCATATGCAATTTTCAAACATATTACTTCAGAAATACAACAACTAATACTTTCTGTGAGTTTTGGTTCATACGTTTTGCTTCGGCTTCTTTCTGCATGAGAAATGTGGATTTTGTATTCTCGTAGAACTTGGCGAAATTGCAACGTAGCTTCAACGGTAATGCGTTTCAGATGATGGGATCTGAAACAACGCCGTACGGGAGAACATAGCAAACAGTGTAGACTGTAGACTGTAGGTATGTACTAAGGGACTAAGGATATAGGTATAGGAAAGTGCACACACCGGATGTGGACGGCTCGGGACCAATACTGAAAAGATAAAAATTGTCTTACTGATGCTTCCCCACTCGTCCTCTCTATTTCCTCCTGCTGTAACGTACCGTAAGCTATCTACCCGACTGCCATCAGTAGCTACTATGCTGAAACAACTACTTTAAGGACTCGCTTTTATTTCGTTTACTGTTGACGGTATACCGTCGACACTTGTTTACTGATGGATCCCGCTCGCCGCCACGTATCATGCCTGCCGTCAACCTTCCAACCATATTACAATATAAACTTATTTCCTTCTTACATAAAATATTACTCCAGACACTTTCCCCATATAAAATATGACTTTATAAGGGTGTAGGTCGGACGCATCTGAAACATTTTTTTTAGCCAAAACAACATATACATGAAAGCTAGAACAAATCATGCTCGGGCAATGATTCTTACAGTTTCTCTTTTCAATGCGCACAAAGAATTCGTTCACTTCGCACATATTCAAGAATCTCTACCGGTTTGAGAAGAGAACAAAAAAGAGTTTTTTTTTGTGAGGGGAAAATCTCGAAAAAAAACTTCCGGAAATGATGGATTATCAACGGTTTTTTTTTGTTCCGTTTGGCGATAGCAATTCCGGTTACGATACAATAACTACCGACGAATGCGAAATCTGACACGTACAAATTACACAAACCGACGTCGACACATTCAACGAAAACGGACATCCTCCTGTGGGAGATTTCTTCTTTTTCGAAAGGCTATTATTGCTTAATTTGTATTCCTACTGGGATGTGTGAAGCACAATTTCACATAAAATACACTCTTGAGTATACGGATGCACCAAAACTGTGTTGTTGTGAATAAAAACATACAACGTTATATCTCTTTTTCCTAGTCAACGTCGACAACTGGATATTAATCAAATTTCATTAGTAAATTGTTGGTAGACATACACAAAAGAATAATATATATGAACATATAAATAAATTACACATCTTTAGAACCATGAAGATAACCGGAATTTCGTGTTTGTTTAGTTGATTAGATGAAATTTGATATTTGAAAACAGCTGGAGCAATAAATTTTGTCACGAATGCACTACTTTCCTTTTGTACATCGTACATGGTTTCCTTTTCTGTATGGTCGGAAAATAAAAACCATAAAATGGGTCAAATAAAAAAAACGCAATTGTTTTAAAAGAATATTTTATATTATGTATTTCCACATAAATTCCAGATACACGGTACATGTGAAAATATCCTTCCAATCAAATCAAAATTTATGCGAAATTTTATCAGTTGTTTTACGATAAAATTGAATGTGGCAATAAAAATCTAACGGTATACATTTTGGTAATAAATTCAATATATCAATGATTTAACGGTGTTGTAAAATTGTAGCATCTATTGCGACAACATTTTCACCTGGTTTTATGCTGAATTTTAACAGTACCGTCATTAATGTTATATAAATATAGTATATTTATTATGTAATATACTAATTTTTATAGAATAAGCTAGCTTTATAATAAAAATTTACCAATTAATAAATCGGTGCGGATTGCACCACACAGCACACTTTTTCCACTTTTCCGAACTCGTGGGAACAGCATTCGTAGAGATATGTCAAAATCTCGACACACATAACTTGGCATGAAAACACTACGTATTTTCCTGTTATATATCTTCCGTATGCAATCGGAAAGTAAGAATTGCATATTCGTTGTTCGGCAGTATTTTTACGAACAGCTGTTATTATTTTTATAATAAATTTTTTGTCCTCTTTAGAAATAGTTTTAATTTATCCACTTAAAGTGCGCAATTGTTATTTGTAAATTCATTTTGGCAAACACCATCCTGAATCACGCTCTTGCAACCCTTTAATTTACAGTTCTGAATTATGTTTAGAAATTATTTTTGATACATTTATTTCAAGGATGACACTTAACAGAATTTTACGAACAGCTGTTATTATTTCTATAATACATTTTTGTCCTCTTTAGAAAGAGTTTTAATTAATCCATTTAAACTTCTGTGCGCAATTGTTATTTGTAAATTCATTACGCCAAACACCATCCTGAATCACGTTCTTGCAACCTTTTAATTTACAGTTCTGAATTAAATTTAGAAATTATTTTTGATACATTTATTTCAGGGATGAACACACTAAACAGAAATGTATCTATCTACTTTACGATTTGTATATTTGTTTAGTTTCACTGCTGTCCTGTACGAGTCCAGTACGATTTTACATTAAATTTTCTATATGTTCTCCAATGCGAAACTGTACTACACGAGTTTACACGACATATCCAAAGTTTGTAAATTGCGCGTGTTTGTACATGTCATGTCTCCCTTTCCTGTCGTTCTAAACTCGGCGAGTTGACAGTTTGAAATCAAAGCGATATTTCAGCGTCCACTACAAGGTCTACAAGCTATACTAACTACACTACAGTATTATTCAGTTTCACTTGTGCCTTTACAGCAGAGCAGGATCGTTTTCGTCCAACTTTCCTGTTTGATTTTCTACCCGTTCACGTTCAGTTGGTTGGACGTGCTTAAGTAAACATTTCTCACATTTTCGTTATGTTCATGTGCATCGTTCCTAGCATTGGCAAAATATTTTGTATTTTTTCGTTACATATTATTCTTTCAATAATTCCAGTGATTCTAAAATAGACCATTTCATATTATGGAGAAGACCATTCCGCACAGTTGGCTATACATTCTTTTTTCAAAGTCACTAGTTTCAAAGGAAATCCTTCGTCATCAGGCTATCGGTACAGAAAACCATAATTAATAATTAAATCAAAGGTTAAGACAAAGGTCTTGGACTACCAAACTATTCATAAGGTTAATAAATTTATACTTAGATTGTAGAGAAACTTGATTTGTCACGCGGACGGGAATAAATTCATTAACTATAGACATTTTCGGTGACCGTTATAATTCGAAGCGTTTGGCATGTGCACTTACTAATATATAGATTTAAAAACGGTTCATCATCTTAACACGACATGCAATTTGAAATTAGATAGAAGTTAATTTGAAATTATCCCTAACGCTTTGTACATTTGTGTTATTTCGTTGATCAAATGTATATTGTTAAATTTGTCACTGTATTTTCGAAAATGATGACTGTAAAGTTAAGATTTTGTGTTCTAAGTTAGATATATATCAACGAATTCGATATACGAAAGTGTAAATTGGCATATTTCGTAATAGTTCAAAATATTTGACCCATTGTTTCACTCGTTCATTCGTTAGTGCTCACAATACATAAATAATTGAGGACGATGCCTGTTAGCAAGTCGAGATTCGAGACAAATCAAACAATCAGAACTACTAACTATAGTTTAACAAATATGTTTTAGTTTTACTGAGGAGTTTAATTGTTCAAACAATAGAATAAACTTTGGTGAATTCCCAACAACTTTTCTATAACTCGACTGAACTTACTTCGACTTTTCCTCTAAAATTTAAAGCAAAAAAAAATTGTCTTCCTGTTTATTATTTTCACGTAAAAGTTTCACTCAGAAAACTGAATTTTCAATACAGTGAATGCTGCAGGAAGATAATTTAAAATTTCGATATATTTTATTTGTATTTTTTTCATCACACTTTAAAAGTTTTAATTGGAATGATAAAAATCCAATAAATCTTAAATTAAGATGCCGATTATAATTAATAATAGAAAGCGAATCTCTCGAATCGCTCGTAATCGTTAGAAACATTTTAAATTCAAAAAGTTGTAAGTTTTTGCTTCCCGCTCAAGTTTCGTGCACGTTCCCTGTAAACCAAGCAGCAAAAAGTTTTTTAATTTCTTCCGATATTCTTAGTGCATACCATTTCTTGCTACTACTTATAGCTAGTACGTCTGTAGTTTTTCTCTTCGAGTTTACTCATGCTTGAGTTGCACGCAAACGGTAATTTGTAAATATCGTCAATTTAAACTATTTAAAGCATAAACTAACGAATAAATGAAACAATTGACATACCAATATATCAAATTATTTTCTCTGATTATACTTTCTTCCCGTTTTTTATGATTTTAGATTTATTTAGATTTAATAAGTGTTTAAATATTAAACTTTACCTCAATGCGGCAACCTACAAAAAATTAATTAAAATGCAAATTTATTTTAATCACCCTATCCGACATGTGTACGCGCATATCAAAACGCAACAATATCGAAACGTTGAGATTACGTGAAAATAAATCACGTACTACGGTTTGTATGTCAAATAGATTTTTGATGAGACAGCTTAAAATATCAAAAGTTTTTATATGAATCAAGTAAACAAGACAAAATTATAAAATCATATTTGTACTTATAGATGGCGTTGAATTTTACCAATATGGTGGATATAGTGAGTACCTATAATAAATTTTTATTAACGGAGTTGCCATTGTTTTAAACTTGTCTCATTTTGCTTTTGCAGATTTTTCGGTTGCGCCCAACTGACTCGGGATTCAATGCCAGCTTAAAAGGCAAATTCTTAGCAAACAATCTCCACCAAAACGATAAACTTATAGTACGTGTAGGGTGTAGCTATGCTGGTGCAAGAGCAAGTTGCGTGAACGCACTCGAATCGTAAGATCGAAGAGAACGGGTGTACGAAGCTGGGCATCCGAGAAGGTAATTTTACGTTTAATTCAAATTCACCTCGAAATTTATTAAAATTATATAGCTATATAGCACAGGAGCCACGTGGATGGATGTGGATAACGTCGTGATGTAACTTCAACCTCCAGGTAAGTCGATGTGGTGAAGGTATGCCAAGGATGTAATGACTATGGCGAAGGGTTTATATATTAACATTTCTTTAGAGAGATGCTTACAAGGAAGGATGGTGCGAGGGGGGCAGCGAAATTAATTAAGTAATTATAAAACTCAGCGAAATTACCTCGGCGGTTTTCGGAGAAAACGGGGGCGAAGGAGAATTGTTACGGTTTATGGTCGACGGTCTTGTACTTTATGAAAAGTTCTCTTTGTTTTCGTTGTTCAATGCGTAAGAAGGACTAACGAGAACGAAGAATGTTCGCGCGCCAAGTATAAAGTATAAAAAATCAAATTTCATAAACCCGCAGACGGTACGTGAAATTCCGGTACAACGAGGACGAGTACAAGTGAAATTGTAAGTATAAGTATACAAGTACCTATATAACCAAACACAAAATGAACTTTAATTATTTTTCTCGCCCAAGCACCTTGCCAGTTGTTGTGGCACGTATAGGACAGGTAATTAATTTTCATAAAACTTGCATTTTCTACTCGACCTGTCAGCGATGGAGTAATTTCAATCTTGCTGTGAAAATATACCTACCATGTGGATTTTATGAAAAAAAAAATGTACTTTCATTACCAAAACAAATGATGCGTCCAGTGCTGTAATACAACTGAATCAGAAGTAAAATGATGGACAACAATGTTAGAAGAAAAGAAATAATAAAACATTTCAACTTCATTTCATTCAACACACGTAAATAGGAGAAGTGCAGGTGTGTTTCACCAAAGTAAATAATAAAATATTTAAAACTTGTACGCAGCTACGAGCTACGTAAAATCAAACCTCGACAATATAACATATACGACGACGCAATCATCAATCATTAATTTGTCAGTTCATTAAAAAAGAGTAATTATATTACTTCCATTATGCTTACGAAACAATAATGCTTTATTTCAAAGATTTTCTAGTGGAAAACATCATATTATTATTTGAGGAATCAGTAGCGTATCCAGGACAGGGTCATGGGGGGTTCATTAACCGTATTTACTATTTTTGCAAAAAATTGTTATTTTTAAAGTTTGTGTTTGTAATGTATACGTATTTGAAAGAGCGAATGGTGGGGGTTCTCACCACCATATCCCCCTACCCCCCTGAATACGCCCCTGTGAGGAATATTTCAGTGGTACATTTTGAAATAGAAGAATTAGGTACCAGCACACAAAAGCAAATTGATTATCTATTTTTCTTTGAAAATTCAATAAATATTATTTTCTCTAAATAAATTGTTTCGTGTTGTTCATGATGTCATAACTAGTAGGCTGAACAAGAACTAAGTTGGTAACATATCTTCTATATATAAGTAATTCTTTGATTATCTCTTGTTGAAGCGTCTCGATGTTCATAAAATATAGTTGCATTTACCGCTGTCTCTTCAAGAGAATAACAATTAAACTTGCCATACGTCTAATTTATAATTCATTACGCTTCGAGCAAGCAGGTGGACAAACAGACCTTTCACGTCACCGCCTTCATATTTTATTCAGTAACGCCACTGATAGGATTTAGTCCGTCTGATATAAAACATCTTCTTTCGAAGGGCCGGCATTTATATTTAAAGAGATTTCCAACGTAGCCACTGACTTTCTAATAACCTTTGATTGAAGAGTCTCGTTTATCCATAAGAAACAAAGAAGTTACAAAATTGTTTTCAAAATGATCTTGTTTTGATTTGATCGAAGAAAGTTGTTTAAAAATACTAATAAAATTCAAATAGAAATAGTAAAAACAATCCAAAAATTAGCAAAATGCCTAAAATATTTGCAAAATTTTCAAATGAGTTTGACCACGTTGAATTCCGGAAAAGCACAAGCACAGACACATCACAAAACAAAACAACAAATAAAGGTGAGCAACAATGCGAAGAGTTCATTAATCTTTCTTGATATTAATTAGGTTAATAAGACATATTATCGCGTTTTACGATAAGAAAATACGAACAACGCAACAAAACATTTGTAAAAATGGAAATGTAAATGAAATTCTAATTGTATAATATAGGAGTAGGTGTAGCAAATAAGCATATGCGGTCGTAAAAATAATCATTTCTAATTCTAATTCAAATGGATACCGTAATTACTTTTGCAATTATTATACCTACAGATATGTGAAAGGTAGGTAGGTATTTATCAAAAATGAAGTAACGAATTGCGCAAAACAACATTTGGAGATTGTTGGCATCACCCAATATATTCATAGTTCATACGATTCTTTTTACTATTGTTAGCATAGTATTTTACATTTAAACAGTTCACTTAAAGGTAGTTAACCATATGACACTAGGGCGGGTGCCCCCCCCCCCCCCCATAGCCCAGTCCTGGATTCGCGCTGCTAGTCGACCCGCCCGTTTGGGATTCGACGTGCAAGATTCAAGCCACACTCCACTCAAATCAATGAGTCAACACCAATATTCAATCAAATCATTGGAATAGTCATCGTAAGTAAAAATAAACAATTCAAAGCCACTGAGTTTATATCAAATGTCATAATTCGGTAATCGGTACAATCAACTACCACGCCGTAATTATAATAAATAATTCAACCTTTACAAGTCTTTTAATATTCAGTCGTTGAGTCGCGACGTTGAAATCAAATTTTTTGCAAACTTGTAACGTTGAAGAGGTTGCATACATTAAGATATTGTATTAGTTAAAATTGATAACGTGTTATTTCTAGGTGAACACGTGTCCGATAGGATAAGGATGATTCTTGATAAAAAATAAAGAGTCTTCACCTTCAGTCTAGGTCGAGCTGTGAAGCGACCAACAAAGTATTGTAAACTTGGTGCGAGTGCGTAAGTCAAGTCGAGATAAGACAACGAAATTGTAAAATGCGTATGCGGATAATCCCGCTCGTCTTGCACCTCGCGAACTACTTTGTAATGGTTCTGTTAAGACTCAAATTTAGTGGATTGTATAATAAAGAGTCTCTGTTCTCAAAATTAATAGAGTGGCGCCCATATTATTGTAATTCCTCTACCCCAATCCCGACCCGTCTCCTTAGTTATTAGTTAGCCGGAGCAACCTCTAACGGAAGGAATCGTCCGTTACAAACTGCAACAAGTAAATAAAACTATACTTAGTTGTCTAAACTAAACTTACCTCCTCGAACTTCACAGTCCACTGCCATATCTGAAGACTCCTTTAAAGGTCCAATGGTTCCTATCGAGCCATTTCGTGAGACTTCCCGTCCAGAATGATACAGAATTACGGAATGTGGCGGAACTGCAACATAAAACATAGTTTGTCACATCAAAATTAACGTTTCCGATGCAAATATAAAATCAATTTTAGGTTATTTTTAATTCGCGGAAAGGAACATATGAGTTTGTTTCAAACAAATCCTTTCATACATTAATTGCGTGCGTGTGTGTGTGTGTGTGTGTGTGTGTGTGAAATTCGTTGAAATTTAATCAGTAACCGTTATATTATGTGAATATAATCACGACCGTTCCATCGTTGTTTTACAGACTGTAAATCGAGTGCATAATATTCAATCATACATTAAAACGACGCTCCATGATATCGAATTATCGCGCGGCGTTGTTATAAAACCGGGGACGAAATATCATTATGGTTGGGGAACATGCTGTGTGTGCTATCGCCTCCCAGCTCTATGCAACAAAAGTTATTGTTATAATGATGACGATACAATACGCTATGTTTGCTTCGTAATTAATTTAAATTGAATCAAAATTAAGTGAGATATGTATCATCGATTTTGTTCCTCATTATATAATGTTGATGAGTGCCAATGTTTGATAAATGGAAAATAATTGCTAATATCATCAAATATTACCACTAATCAGTTATTAGGATTCAATCGTTGATTATGGGAATCGTAGATACGCAACGTCTGTGTTAAAATTCGTACCGCACGCAAAAAGAGTGTTGCCCCTTTCCCACATTTTTTCTCATGTTTTAAATAGTACTTTGATTAGTGTTTTCTCGAAATGCATCATTGAAACTGAGAAGTTTTGGACTGCCTTGCGTGATTTCACACATTTTGAATGTTCCTCATTATATAGTTGATGAGTGGCAATGATTGATAAATGGAACATAATCGCTAATATCATCACAATTATCAATCCTTTCTAAATATACAACTAATCAGTTATCCGGATTCAAGCGTTGATTGATCAACGTCTATGTTAAAATTCGTATCAAGCTAAAAGAGTATTGGCCATGCCCCACATTTTCACTCATGTTTGAGATTGAGACTGAAAGGCTTTGCACTGATTGCAGTGACTTGCGTGATTTCACTCATTTTAGAGCCGTCTGGTTGGTGCACTGGATCTTGCATCATCAGGTACGAATTTTCACATAGACATTGCGTATCTTGTTACGACTGAACTAAGTTTATTGTTAACTGGTCTAGCCCCAATTTGTAATTGTGAAAATGTAATATTGTATGTTTGAATTGATGAATCAACCAGTCTCGAATATTTAGTCATCCAGGTAAATCGGCTATAATTATATTAAAACGCTTCAACATCGGACGGATCAAAGCTAACCCAACCGCCACTCGCCATATTCTGCCCCCTTCTCACTTTAATATAGATACCTACGCCTAGTATATAAATATATCTATGCCCGACACAACTCAGACGGAAATTGTGGACTAGAACTGAGCACTTAGCTGCAGGAAATGAAGTGGCCACCTATAGAGCTCACAAGTACCAAACCCTATTTCATTCTATATACGAACACATACATTCCACTTCCATCCAAATCGCCCCTTTGGTCGGATGATATTACTTAATAAAGACGACAGAGTAATCGTATTTAAGCATACGTTTTACATGCACCTCTACTCTACCACTTTGTTTGCTTTGTACCTTTAATGCAACTCTATGCTTTCAACGAAGCAAACCAAAGAGCTGATGAGATATAAAAGAATGCATAAATCATTTATGGGCATATTAAGGACGAGAATTAAAACTTTAAAAATAAAATGGTGAAACATTGTATGTTGAGCGCTCTTTTGTTTGGAGCTCGCGGAGCCGATGGTGTGGATCCTGGATGCAATCGGGGAATAAACAGGTTACATTGAAAGTGTCTCTTTAATGTTATGGCGTGTACATGAGACATTTGCAGAAATATATGGCAAGTCGACAACAAAACAGGACTTAAAGAGCTTCTCGGGTCCTAGATGTACGTACCTTTCGGCTTTGTTCATCAAACTAAATTGTTACAGTGCGAGGCCACAATAATTACAAATTAAATTAAACAAGTTAGTTTCAATTTAGTCTGCACGTAGTTTGATAATTGTTTTTAGAAAAGCGGTCTCCATACAACCGAACTTGTTCTCAATGGGCACATTTTCATATTGTGAACAATGTATGACATTATACAATATGTCCCAGAATATTTATATTCAAAGTTGTTGCCTTCGTCAATTGTCACTTTCTATTTTACAAATACCTATTAATTCCTAAATGGGAGCGTGCATGGGACTAGTAATCATTTTAATCTACAGCTTTCTCTCTCTGTCTGAACGTATAATTCAGAAGATTGCAAAATAAATATATAAATAAGATTGTTCAACATTCCGCACTTAAGAAATTACTTTGAACACTTTGTATAATTGTATTATACATAGAAAGTATGGGTATATATAAAATATCAAATTCATATCCAATTTCAATTACAGGAATGTGTTCAGTAAAACATACTTTGTTGAAATATCCAACAGCCCTTCGAGTGTACGAGTATATGTGTCTGTCGGTCTGCTCTACTAATGCAGGAAGACGCTATGCGTCAGTTTGGCCGGCGGCAACTGAAAACGCAACGAGCAATAAAACCGGAACGTTTCCATTCTTTATCGCTCGTAATTGCCTCCTCATCATATTACTTCATCTTGAACAAAAACTATTTTATTCCGACGCCCGCTCTTTTACAATTGAAACAATTTCGTTTAATGGCTTTTTGCGACGTTCGAAGCGAACGAAGTAAGGTGCACGATGATTGACGAGTTAAACGACCTAACGTCTTCATGTCATTTTAATAACATAATTAAAACCAACCACAAATGAAAAATAAAGCGTTGTGTTGGAATATGAAATTCACTTTTACAGAAAAGCGAGAAAATATAGAAATTGGGTATTCGTCACGAAACACAGAGATGCCGATGTGAAGGCGCCGGGTTATAATAACTTCGTTGGTATGTCTTCAGGATATTATAAAGGAAATTCTCTAGCCACGCACGTATAACAAGGATCGACGTGTCGGAATTTTCATAACCAAAATTTTAATAAGTGAATAACTTTAAAGTTTTATTTGTATTTATATTGGTAGTCAAATAATCTTTTATAACAAAATAAATTTTCTGAAAAAAATGTTTGTTTTAACAATAATTCAACCAAAACAAAACGATTTGGAAAGTAAGAACTTTAATTCAATTTGAAAATACCTAATTGACTCGCTTGGGAAAATAACTTTTCCGCTGAATAATTGTTAGTCTGCTCTCAGGTAAAAATTTGTCCGAAATTAAAATTTAACAACCCCTTGAAACAAAATAAAAAAGAATTAGTTTGTAGCCTGGGAGTAAGCATACAATGTATTTTCTAAATATGAAAGTCGGTACGATACGTGCGGGAGCAATGTGTTAAAATAGCCCAATTATTTTCTCGCCAGGGACACTAATGCACGATTATAAGGCCATATGTTAAGTTTTTAACCTGGGTTGTCCAATAATCCGCTTCACTAGCAGGCTTAATTCGTTTTATTGCTGTTTGCTCTCTCTTTCTCTCGCGCGCTTTACATGTTACTAAAAGGCAAACAGACTAGTTTCAATTCAAAAGCAAATAATACAAGAAAACCAAATGTAGGTTATAAAAACTCAGGTACAAAAAAAATTAAACGAAACCAGATGTATTTAAAATGTGTAACTTTTTTCTGGAAGTTTAGGTATAGATAAATTATTTTTGTGTTGAATTTATAGAAAAATTAATAGCAATGAAACATGACAAGAATCAAAACAAACATTGACTAACATTGCTCATTTTATGGACAACGTGCCTGATGTTCAATTTAAAATTAAATTTGTAATTTTCCGGGAGATATCTTCGCCACGATTAAGAATTGTGGACCTACGAATAAGGAAACCGAAACTGAATCTTAAAAAGCAAGACAATAAAACGATCCTTCGCTATTAAAATTTCTAACTGTGTTGTCTACTGCGAAAAAAAAACAAAATTAATCCGAAATGCGCTTTGTCATTTCTTTTCAACCCCATCGGTTACAACAACCCATCAAGTATCCAACTGTAGTTGTACAAAGGATGAGCAGCGTAACAAAATGCGTTCCAGTGTTGATATTCCTCGAAGATCTCGCAACAAAATGAAATGAAATATTCGTTTTTGTTTAGTGTTGCTTTTTAGTGTTTGCTTGTTTAGTAGCTTGCTTTTAGCCTTTGCTTTTATACTTTTACAACTCGAATAAGAGGAATGAATTCAAGACGTTCAAAACAGCGTATTAGATGCGTTGTTAAAATCCCTCCCTGGTGCGCACTTAGGTTTTATAACTTTTAGCAAGCATTTTCAACCAGTTGGGGAAACGCAGGGAACAAACGCGTTCCGTTTCAAAAATTGACTCAAATAACTAATTAGCCCTGCGCAATATACAATTGTTCGTGAAAATTTTACGATTGTCGCGTCGATTTCTGTTCGTATCAACTCACCGTTTATTTTGACAACGCTTTCGTTAGTGCTTTTACGCCTGTCAGCAAAAGCTGATGAAATACTGGGTGAGTGACGCCAATTTATAATTTGTGTGTGTGTGTGTGTGTGTGTGCGCACGCGTGGGCGTGTTTGTATGTGTGCCTAAGTTGAAATTTCATTATTAAACTTTGTCCCAAAACAATTTTCTCGTTTCTCTTTACATGACCGAACGCAAATGCAGCAATTCAAACCGTTAATGAACATATGGTAAATGGTTATAACTTAAATACAGATCAGGGGTTTACAAAATCATGGATCGCAAGCCGATTTTTGGCGGGTCGCAAATATTCTTAAAAAATGAACGCAGACCAAACGCAGCTTACCTGAGTAGTATATATTAGTCGGTTCTGGATTAAATTTGAGGTGGTGGCCTCCCCGCCAGCCCTTCTTCGCCAAGCCATCTATCGGTGAATCACCAATGGAACACCAAGGAACACCAAAGGAACACCGTGGTGTTCATTTGGTGTTCCTTGGTGTTCCTTTGGTGTTCCTTAGTGTTCCTTTGGTGATTCACCGATAGATGGCGTGGCGGAGGAGGGCTGGCGGAGGAGGCCTCCGCCCTGCACCACAAAATTGATCCAGAACCGGATAATATATACTACTTACCTATGCATTTTAAGCGAATGAATATTTTCGAAGTGGGTCTCGGCACTCAAAAGTTTGAGAACCTCTGTACTAGATAATGAATAAAATGAACCATGTTATTAAAATAGGAAATTCATAGTTATACTCTAAACAAAAGTGATTAATAAACAAATAAAATTATAGATACATATTATTCAAGTTTCAAATATTCGTTCAACATTTAAAATGTGTAGCGTATAATGTGTCATCGTATAAAATCAAACGGTACTCATTTAGATGTAAATTGAATTAATTGGTACCAGATTATAGCGACGAATGAACACTAACTAGTTCAGTGGACACTGTAGTACCTATCGACTTTTGGTGTATATTTTCAATGTACGAGTACATGTTTAAACACCAGTAGAACTTTCGAGTATTTTCAACACTAATTTGTTTACAACATAACAACCAAGTTATTACATTCTCGACGCTCAAGGTACATTAACACGTTACACGTTTCCGAGATTAATAGTTTGCTAATTTTATCCGCGACGACCACGTAAAACAGCGATTACTATGTGTGTATGCAGGCACATATGACAGCCATTATCACCACTCGCGAATTATGAGCTTAACACGAGTCAATTATAGGTATTA
>JARJEB010003274.1:0-15332 GCA_030264535.1 Liometoxenus newtonarum
TTTGTCGTCGCGGATAAAGTATAGTATTCAATTCGCCCATAATGCAGGCAAATTATTAATACGCTCGGGCTTTACTACACTCGGCGTTCACTTCGCTCCGCCTCGTGCGTAAACTTGCCCTCGCGTATAATAGCCTGCATTATGGGCTCATTGAATAATATACTATTAAACATCTGTCAATTAGAAATTTTTGCATTAGGTGCTAGGACAAGAAGTTGTTTCTAATTCCAATATCGAAAGCAAACGGTTCCTGGATATAGAAAGACCGTTGAAAGACTTAATTTGATTAAAAGTCGACCTTCATTCATATTTTTACGACTCAATAAACCTTCTAGGTATAAACAGTTAATGGCGTATTAAGAGTTTCTTATTGGGCCAAATAATAATATTCTTATATCAACATTTAGATTTAATACTTTTTTGGCTTCTTTTAGGTTAGTTTTCGGTTTTAGGTTAGTTTGGCGTTACAATAGAGCAGTTCGAAATGATGTCAAAGTGCCATCCAGTTTTTACGCTAGTTGTATCCTATTAGGTTAGTTGTTTGAATAGAGAAAGAAGAAATTTTCTGCTTAACGTCTGGGGTCATTCACACTCCCTAGTGTCCGAACAAACTTTCTGGATAACTATTCTGCAAATTATTTTAGTTGTGCTCAACTTAACGAAACAAAAAACTCCTGTTCAACTTCAAGATGTCTCCAGTTCCGATATTCTTTTAATGATTGATTCTATTACACCAAAATTAGCTTTTTGTTGGTAGTATTCATTCGAGTTAAGTGAATAATCTTCTTTTAAAGGTACTACTCCAACTTTATTCAACTCGACTCCACGAATGTTATGATTTACTTTAGGTTTTGATGGAAAGTATTGCCCTTTACCTAGAAGGTATTGAGAGATGAATGAAGGCAAATATTTAAAGCGGGATTTGTAAACCAATTTCCTCGTTTTCGAAGCGGCGGCGGCGGCGTCTCGGTATTCATCTAAGGTAGATTGATTTTATCTGGCGCAGAGCCGCGTAATCAAATTCAATTTCAAGTATGCACCTCGTTGAATCGAAGAGGTCTGACATTGATAATCTCCTGCCTTGTTAAGGCACCAAGAAGGAATATTTACCTAGAGGGTACAACTTTATCGTATAGGGAGGACACAAAAGAAAACGTATAATACATAAAGTACTAAAAATATACGTTGAGCGTTGAGGTACGTTTCCAGTTTCTTATTAGATTAATTGAAACGGTCGGTCGCATTCGGTCTTCAGTATTTCTTTTCAGTCACTTAATTTTTTACATAACGTCGTTGCTCTAAACTCTACTTTTCTTTTCATCTTTGCAAGCTATACCCATCTTACCCAGTATATGTAATTTCTTTATAACCAGCAACGACAATCGACAAATGTATAATGCGATAGTCGTTAGAACGCTTCGACTTATTTTAGTACTATGGAAAGTAGATGAAAAGTGAAAGTGAAGAAATAAGACAATGAGAGATGTTATGACGTGCGTTTCATCGGGATCAAATAAAAAGTCACTTCCTTTTCGCAAAGCATGAATTTGTTAGAAAAGTTTGCTCCTTGCAAAAGTGTGCTCCGCGGGAATGAAAGAAGTAATTAAAATTCCTTACAACTCTCATTATATTGATTAATCCGAAGATGTTCCGATTGCAAACACAAAGCGAAGGCTAGAAGTTTTAATCAAAGGAATTATTATTTCACATTATTTGCGGAACGAATCTGAATAATTCAGAAACCTGTGCTTCTTGTAATAACTCCTTATGGGAAAACCCTTGGTTAGTAATATTCTAGAATTTTTGGCTGTCAACAATACTTTCCTTTGAATATTGATCCTTTTTTCATTATAGAAATTTAAATGTGTATTATTGAACAGTATTTTTTCTTAAGAGTTACAGTGTTCTATTTTGATTTTATATGATTTTTTGTACTCTTCCTATATTGTGCCCCTACGCAAATCTAACAGGAACACTCAACAAAGGATTGGCGTGTGCTATGTTGAATGGAAATGTATCTAACTTTGGAAAGCGCAACACCCAAACACATCAAGGAGGAAATAAAAATGCTGCAATAAATTCTTACAAAGTGTAGCATAAAATGTCTCTTGTCTATGCTTTTTTTTAAGTAAGTATACTTGGAATCACTAGTTTGCATGTAAAACTCAAGGAATGAAAATGAACTCATAACTGTACATGTATACCATGAACATTTACTGGCTTTACTTGCAAATTGAAGGTAATATGTGAAAATTGAGTTATTGTTTGGTTATAGGTATTCTGATGCGAGTATAGGTGAATGAATGACATTGAATGTGAGAGGCAGCAAAATTGAATTACGACGTTAGTAAAATTCAATTTTGGTGTGCAGCAATCGAGTATAGCGTTCAACAACAGGATGCGCGATTAAATTTTTATTATTCATAAAGCATAAATCACTTTCTCTCTGATCAAGCAATAAATTCATCAACCTCACTGGGGAAAATTTTAATCACAATTTGTAATCGATTTTCAAGGTGTTATGTATCATTTTTTGTCGTTACGTTACGTAACGTTTCGTATTTGTACTAATGATAAGCTTTAGGTTGATTTTCTACTATTTTGAATTCGAATTTGCATTCTATTATGTGAGACCGGCTGCTTGGCAGAATAGTTGAAGTCCATGGTTAAAATGAAAACAATTATTTTAATCAAATTAAAATTTAATTCGGAATTTGTCTAAATCAGCTCAGCCATGTGTGTTTTCAGCCTTTATTATTACAAAACGAAATAGAATTAAAAGTTAATAAGTTGGTAGGATGTCAGTTACGAAACTAAATATTAAAATAAATTAATTAATGCAGTTTCAAATGCGAAAAACGTGTGAAAGCTCGGTGATATTAAAATGCTTAGCATTTGTAATTCAATAGTTAGTTAATTTTATTTCTTAAGTGTTTTCTTTTTCGTCTTCATACCTAACTTGAAGTTCAGTTAAAAATATTTTTCATCGATTCTCCCTTATTATCAGGCAACCAACATACCTAGTGTTTCCAAATTTTAAATCGAAGGTTTCGCCATCTAGAGGTAACTACACCGCACTCCTTTTGCAGGACAATTCAGGACTCCGTATACATTTGCTATGTAAGATTGTACAT
This sequence comes from Liometoxenus newtonarum, assembly GCA_030264535.1. Classification (NCBI taxonomy): domain Eukaryota; kingdom Metazoa; phylum Arthropoda; class Insecta; order Coleoptera; family Staphylinidae; genus Liometoxenus; species Liometoxenus newtonarum. Next base: position 3,135 of record JARJEB010003274.1, read on the forward strand.
TTGACTACAGAGAGCAGGACCTATTCGGTTTTCCTAATATCCTAACTTTGTTTGCTTTTACAAGCCCTTCAGGAAATATTATTTTGATTATTTTGTTTCATATCAATTAAAATTCAAAAGGTCTTTTAAATAAATTTTGTTATATTCTGTTATTATTCATTTAACTTGATGTGTTCCTATTTTTATTAATTATAGTTTTGCAATCGAATTAACATTTTCTTAATAATTTTGCTGAATGGACTAGGAAAATTCCTCAAAGAGGCAGCTGTGCTTTGTTTTGAGGGAGTGAGAACCCAAACTTGATTGTAATAATTTCTCACATATGCTGTTTTAATTAATATAAAGAAATAATGTTATTTCTGGGTGAAATCAACTGTCAACGAATAGTGAAAAACATTCAAAAATATATATTTTGCCCACCTCTATCGATTTATGAGGAAGAAAGTACACTTGAATTCCTAGACAATTTCTAAAATAGGGTTCATTCCACATGCAGGTTTGGTGCCGGCGTCTGGCGAGGTTATGGCACAAGAGAAAGGATCGGAACTCGGGGCGCTCGAAATGACCCGTGGAGCTGCTGACATTTGTCAAAACGAACACATCCGAGGTAACGCGAATGGAAGCGTTGCCTATCGTGCTCAGCCAGTTTTGTCTCAAAATTGATAAATAGAATAATTCTATGTAATTCATTATTATTTATTTTTCCTCGACCAATACTGCAAAAATACAGCGTCAAAATAAAGTAGAATTTGTTTAGTAATAGACAGTCAACCAAAATGAAACACCCTGAATATAATAATTAATTAAAGTAATATTAATTAAGGCAATTATACTTCAAGACATGTATTTACTTTAATACTTTCAATTGGTTCAGTTATATTTACAGAGACAAAGCATTTTATTTTACAGTGTTATTTTTGTTTTCGTTTTTCATATCTTATTCGTTACACTCTTCATTCAAATGACTACCAGTTTCATTCTCTTTATCATTCATTCCATTTTATTTCATTACATAACATCTTGTTTGCTTTATAAAATATGTCACATTATTGCACAGCAATAAAGCGCTTACATTTATACAATATTATTATCCCAATATTTACAATCAACGTTATTACTTTCTGTTATTGTATTTTACATGTAAATATAAGTATTTTATTTATCATTTTTATTATGCAATAATATTCATTTCAAATTGGTTTTTACTTTGTAACAGTCGCAGTTTCCATTAGTTGTTAGTTTTCTTCTTGTATTACTTTTAAATATATATCATTTTTTATAGTTTTCAATTTAATTTTTATAGTTATTTAGAAAATTGCACATATTTAATATGCAAATTTGTTTTAAATGCATTATTGGTAGTGTTTTTACATTATTTTTATAGAAAAGTATCGAAAATCTATCTAATAAAACTGCGATTTGAACGTTCTTGATTTCTCTGTGTTAATTTTATCCATACTTTTAAATTCCTCATCGTTCAATACCTTCATTTTACAACTAATTACTTTTGATTTAATATTATTAAAATTTTAAAGTTTCCAATTTCAATGCAATTAGACCGGTGGTAGTTGTATGAATCGTATTGTAAGACACTCTTTCTTTATATAAATTGGTTAAGTAATTTTTTATTCACTGAATGAATCTCCCAAATGCAAATTAAAAATTCTTTATATAGGCCTATTATTTATATATCTATTACATAACAATCGTTGAAATTTTTAATATTTCCTCAATTCGTACTTTTATATTGTTTTTTTTATTACTCACAAAGAAATAATTATCTAACAAATATTAACAACTTACTGATTAAGCTCGTGTCCTTGATTGTATTTATCTATACAAATGGGATTTTTCTTTATAATAATTAATCTTTATGTAATCAAAAGACAATTTTACTAGTTCCTTGTTTCACTTGGCAACTACACACTCCTGTATCACAGGCCATTGAGAGATTGAATAAGAACTAAAATTGAAAATATACGACATGACGTTCGATAACGTTCTTTTACTTGGAAGTTTCCATTTCGTCATTTGCAATTTTCTATAAAACGCAAACGGGTCGAGAAACGAAGAATTTTGTGTATTTCTGGGATGCGAGTGAAAATGTATGCAGACACTCTCTCGTTGAGTTATTAAACACAGCTTTCTGGTCCTGGTATGGAGTCTGCAATTATGTGATCTCGTCGCATTGTTGCAAACGTTGAGAATGGAACGTCTCTAGGTCGGGGTCTCGCTCTGCCTAACGTTGTCGTCGTCGTAGTCGTTTGCGTGGCGCATACTTCCGGTGATGCTGTCATCTCCGTATGCCCCTGCTGCAAACATAAACATTTACATGTCGTGATTGTTGAATGCGATTTGCACAAATTATTAAAGATGCAAGAAAACTGAGCGTTTCAGAAAATATAAGAAGACACAATGAACAATGGATTCAAAAATGAAATACCAAATTATTTGTTTCATATTTTGTATTTGAACAGATTATGGTATTATTGTTTGTTTTCCGTCGGCTAAATCAATATGATATAAGTTGCGGTCACATGTCTGTTATGTGTGCAGGACAACGGGTAAAAGAGAGAGTAAACATGTTGAGAAACGACTGTTTACTGTTACGATTGTTTTGATTGTGAACATATATCTCCTACACACACGAACTGACACAAAAGTAATTTAATTACACGTTGCACGTCAACGTGTTACTTACAAAGTTAGCGAATGCAGGACTATGACGACTGTGATCCCCGGGAGGTGTGAAGAGAGCATCCGGTCTAGGCAATGGACCACCAGCATTAGGAGGTGTAGTCGTATCAGCACCTAAAAAAAGAAACACGTTAAATACACGCATTACACATCAAAGACCACATCGGTCACAAATAGTATACAGTATACTATTCATTAATGTGAATATAGGAGGATGAATGTGATTACTCACTTCTCGGAGTGTTCAATATATCCGGCTGGTGATCGACCGAAGTAATTGGTGATTGTCCCATGCAGTCGGCGACTGGTTTCAACGTGTACGCCACAACATAACGATGATCGCCGGTATTGATTTCCAACATCGAACCGGGCCTGGACGTTTGTGGAGTTATTTTCGGCTGTTTCGAAGGATCGAGTTGATGGTTACAGTGATTACCGGCACAATGACGGTGACGTCTTCTCACAGCCAGAACAATTATTAACAAAACCGCAATTCCAATTGTCAGCAAGGAGCCAGTCAGCAGTGCAGCAATCGGCAGTATACTAATGTTTGAAGATCCATCTGAATAAAATATAATTTACTCGATTAGTATCATGGCAGTATATAGAGTGGGTACGAATTCATGAAATACTATTGATTTTCTGCACATAAAAAGTATCATTTTCATTTGAAACTATGTGTAACTACTAATAGTAATGTTACATTTCTTCCCATTGACCTAAAAATTTTGCTACATGCAATAGATGCATTTGTAGCAAAAGGATTGCAGTTACAACGGTAAGAAATACACCATACTCTTCGATATGGCAAAAAAGAAGAGTGGGGTAAGTGGTGAGAATTAATACAAAAGTAATTCTATTCTATTTTAGAGTCTGCATTATCCTTAAGCGGATTACATGTGGTGCTGTTGAGTAAATGGATATCCAGCCTTTAACTTCTTTTCTCTCGGCTCCGAACCATATTGCTCTGGTTGACATAGTTTCAAGTAAGAATAATTTAAATTTTTGAAGTGCAACTTTGTTACAGATTATTTTAATTTAGATTTTCACTTACAATGCATATATTTATGCATTTCTTAAGAATTATAATCTTTTACTTCTGCTTCGGAGACTACGTGCAAATGAGCTGATGATCATAATTATCATTCATTTTCCAAATGGAAACGTTTCTGCATATACGTGAAGTAAATTAATTTCATTATTCTGTGCTGTACCTATATGAAATAGAAAACACATGCTCTGCATGGCAAGTGCGGTTTCATTCAACGTATTAGAATGAAATAATTCGGAATAGCGAATGAGGTACAATGAAGTCGGTTCAGTTGTAATTCAAGACGCGAAGGAAAGTAATTTCGAATGTGAATCCAAATTGCATTAATATGGTGTTTGTGTTCATTTCTACCGTTTTCTCCCGAACAATAATCAAATCCTAACATTTGAACGACAAGAGTTAGAGCAACTGCATGTAAGTACAATAACAATTGCCGAGACAACTATACGAACCTGTACGTTTCTCAGCATCGTTGAGTGTGATGTCTTCAAGCATTATCTTCTCACTGCGTCCCTTTGCGTTCTGAGCATAGACGACGATCCTTAATGTTGGAGGAAGACCATCACCAGTAAGTAGTTCGCCTAACTCCAACCGGAAGACCGGATATTCACTATTAGCCGTACTGAGATTCAGTCGCATACGCATAGTGTAAGGATCGTAAGCCTCTAGTATGAATCTCTGGGGAAGGCCTCCATCATATCCAGCTCGACACTCTACCTCCAAAGCGTCGGAGCTATGATTAGTAGCCGCCCGGAGGGTGCAGTTGCTCAGAGGGCTCGGCTTTGCTGCAAAGTTATATAAATCCGTTTAGTCGTGACCGTATTTCGAAATCAGGGGATGTGCAAGAGTAACGTCGGCGGTCAATGAGTGAACGAACAATGTTGGCACGCCATACACATTTTGGACTATCGTACATTGCACAAGTTAATATTTAAAGGGCGCATCCGCACGCCTCCGCTCTACCTAACTATCAAATTTATTTGTCTCGAACTTTGGGACCTTTTGACGACTCGCTCCAAAGTCTATGGCGGCGGTCAATGATCCTTTTCTCAAACATCCCCTCTAAGTACACGTAAAGCTATTGGAAAGGTCCAGTTTTATTTGAATGTTAAACGCGACAATAATAGCTACTATCCAGTTAGTTTAGTAGTTCCCAATTCATATGTCAAAGGGACAATTGATGAAAAGCAACGAATCAACCTTGGACAAGCCATTGTGTCTCGTACTCCTCGAACAATTCATAGTTTCGAAGAGTTGCAAAACACTGTGTGTGTGTGTGTGTGTGTGTGTGTGTGTGTGTGTGTGTGTGTGTGTGTGTTTGTGTGTGTACGGACGACGTGCGAAACGAAAACGAGAAAAGTGCTGAATAAATATGGACGTTATACTTACAGGCAGGAACGACTTGGAAAACGCAAGGCTCACTCTGTCTTCCGATGGCATTGCGTCCCCAGCAAGTAAGCGTACCGTAGTCCCTCTGCGAAGTCGGGATGTACATCAACTCGCTGATATTGCCGCTTGTTGTGGCAAAACGTGTAGGTGAAACATCAAAGCTTTCCCCGCTGTTGTTGAATTGCCAGACGAAGGTCACGTCGCTGGGATCCGCTGCCACGTGACATCGAACTTTCAAACTTTCGTCCAGAGATGCTCCGATTATTATCATTTCCGTATCTCGGCAAACTGGGGCAACTACAACAGAAAAACGCAAAGGTGATTTATTTAAAAAACCTTGCCGACGATAGCGGATAACAAAGCAAAGCAAAGTAGAAAAGGTTCGAAAGGACTCTGAGCTGCTATAGTAACAAACCAAAGCAGCACAGGACACGAATACAGAAAAAAAACAAGGTAAAAATCTCCAAAACAATCTTGCCATGACATACCAGCGTCAAGGATAAAAAGGCGACTATATTGGACATTGGTGCGGACGATGTGGTCGGAATAAGCAATCTGTATAGATGAGGCGACCCAGTATCTGGCTTAGCGAGTTGTAATCCCGGTGCGGTCGGCAGGATTGACATACGAACCCTAGGGAGTTTCCAGTGTCGTACCCGACATCATAAATTCACGCCGAATACCGCACAATCAACAAAATTTACCTACGAATCCCTTTGCACACACACACCGGAAGATAATTACCGATCTAGTAGCAGATGCACGAATTTTACGCTATAGATAGAAATCCTAAAGAAGCCAGAAAATATGATCCAAAACACGATTTTTTCGATGGGCGGGCAATTTCTTCCTTTCATTGGAAAATATACGACGAGCGCCGCTGGGCAGGAAAGTGTTTGGTCAGTGTATACGACGAGAACTTTCGCTCTCCCGATTTAGACCACATACACTGGAATTTGTTTTCTGTTTGTTCAGCCCACCGGAAATGGCGGATTAAACTTACAAACTCACCAAAATTTACTCCAATTTTTCTACGAAAATATCAGAGGACGCATAAGTAACATATGTACTAAAAGTAGTTCATAAAAATATGAAATGTTTCGGAAAAGGAAAAAAAAATATGTTGCAATAATCTTCATGACGCGGCATGTGTCGAAAATGGGCAATCATAAATCTTTAAATTGGTTTGGCAATATTCAAAATTAATAACAACAGCAAGGCAAACCCACAACCGAATATTAGGTATACGTGAAATTATTTATCGCATTTACAGGGTGATTAAAACTGTTGGCACCCAGTAGGTCAGCGCTTCTCAAACTTTCGTATTTCGCGCCCCCTTTTTTACCTTCAATAATTCTACGGCCCCCTGCATAAAATAGAAGAGTATAACCCAATAGGCAGGAACTTATTTAACTAGATTTGGAAATATTGGCTCCCTAGATTGTCGATACTTTGTTCATTTATTTCGTTTATTCGATGGCCCCCCCTTTACAGTTTAGCCCCCTCCCCCGGCGTGGGTCACACCCCACAGTTTGAGAAGCGCTGTAGAAGGTTATGAGTAATTCATAAATACGCAGAGATATTTGTGAATCATTTACAGGCAATTAATTATATGTCACTTATTTTCGATCACTCTGCCCTATGGCGGGATGTATAAATCACTATGTCAGGCATAACGATCGCAATTAAATCGACAATCGAAACCGTCCAAATTTTCACCATTCAATAATCCTCTGGAAATTTGCAAGATGCTAGCCTGGACATTTACAGGGTTGCCTGATATTAATATTTAATTTGTTATTCTTTAAGTATGGTATTTAAATAAAATAAGATTCAAGTCGCAAATGTAATCGCTATAATTAATTCAACAAATCGTAAGATCAAGTTGGGGATCTAAATCGTTGGACCAAACCTGTATAAAAGTTTTCCACCCCTGTACAATGGCCGGATAAATAAATATCATGCACAAATTTTCCCATTTTTCCATTAATAATGTAGGTGTAATTGTACACCACATCATCCATAAAAATATACATATATATGATTGGTTTAATCGATAATACTGTATGTGTAACGAATGTTTGTTGAATAATGTTAGTACGTTGTTGACTTTCACGAGCACTCGTTTCTACCCTGTTAAACATAATAATTAATTACTGCCTAGCGTACATTATAAAAACGATGAGGGCTGCTAAAACGACGTGCTGGGACGATATACATAAACGTAGATACACAATTTTGATAGATAGTAGTGCACCATCCAGCAGTAGGAAAACTATTACGTAAAACTTTATGCATTAGTGTAAAAAGCAAACAATTGGCGGACATCAAAGTCATCGTACTCCCTGGTGTACTATTACAATCAACAAAAAACAAAAACTCTCTATTACCTAGTTTTAAAACGAAATCGATCGTTATAAACTCGTTCATATAAAGCGATCACGTAAAAAGAAACAATTTCATATTTTCATGTTCTTCGTAAAAATATTCATGATTCAATCACGACTATTTCAAATTATAAATTGTCAAAGTTCTTAATATACTTCGCTCGTTACTTTATGGAAAAGAAAATAAAACTTGTAAGTTTAGTATTTTATTATGCACATTTAAAATAAAATCCATCTTTCAGTATAGATTTTAAAATAGGTACATACGTCGCGAAGCAATGTGGCATGAAAATGTCAATTAAATTTCGCATCGGTTGCGAATCCAATTTTATTAAAAACGAATTTTGACATACCAACGTTTATACTGGTACGATTTACGATGTAATACATGACATGTAGAGGTATACCGTATACACGTGAATTGGTAATGGCACTTCTTCAACGTTACCAAACATCCATCATGCTTGTGCACCACCAGGTCAAATCGTCTGCGCGATGCCAAATAGGTATAGAAATCGAATAAAGGTATATTAGGCGTGTTTCTCATACTGCTTCCCATACTACATGAGCAACATAACAAATGGTATTAGTACAGTTTAGTAGGGTTACAAGTGTAACGAAGCAAACGGGTTTGGTGTCGTCTATATCGAGTGTGTGTCCCGGTGATGTCCATTAGCAACGGCGTACCTGGCCGTAGTGAGTATAGCGATGAAACAATGATGCGTGGGAACGTTCGTTGGAATAATGTACAGCAACACAATAATTACCAGATGATAACTTTATTTAGCTAGATTGCAAATGGCCGCCAGTCAACATGCATGTTCGCATGGATTCGTCACAGAACAAAAGAATCTACGAAGCAGCAGGCTCTAATCCGGAGCTAACTCAGAAGTCGTAAGGCCAAGAGCGTGCTCTATACCTCAAGCTGTGCGACGGAGCAGGTCCGTACACCAAGCAAGAGGCTGAGCACGATCGAGGCGATTTCCGGAGCTGTCAACACGATCGTTAGTTAACGCACACAAGTTTACATAGAAGATGAGTTCTTCTCTTACGTATTTATTCGAAATAGTGTTACTTCGGTCAATTTGTTTGTGCTGGGTACAAGAGATTCGTAACTTACAACTTTTCTTTAAATGTTGGTCATATTTTGTGCAAACCTGCAGTATTGGCACAGATGTTCGTAAAACTGTAGGAGTTGGTGTATATGTCATGTCATAGATAGCAAATGCGAGCAATCCTATCGCAATCGCAAATATGCATAATAATATCAGGACTCAGGAGTGCATTTCATATAACTTCAGCTCGATGACTCACATATACCTATGTATTGACTGATGGTTCTCTTCTTTAATGGCTCGCGAACACGAATATCGTAGCTATTGGGAAAATTACAGGTAGGCCAACCGTGCACATGTTCGTTAAATGTATATTCACAAAAATAGTTGAGTCATATTGTCATATAAATATGTACAATGAGACGTGTACCCTCTAACACGCACTCTGTGCTACTATTTTGGCATCAAAAGTTATGTAAACAGTATAAATTCGTATGACTATAATATGCTTCTATGTATTTTCAAAGAAGGGAATGCAGACACAGAAAGGAAATAATTTGAAGGAAATGTGCTGGAGTTTTGCCGCTTGTGAATACGTTGTCATCTACGGCACGCACTTTTTAATGTCTTTATAGTTGGCATCTAGAATAAAGTGCACATTTTGCTTTGATGATGATATACTATTAGGCATTTATGTTTTGCTGGCATATTCAAGTTCGTGCAATAAAACACCACTATCCGGCGTTGCATCGCAATAACTCAATAACGAAATAATGTTTTGTCGAAGATGTGTTTCTGACACGATACAAATATTATTAAAAGTAGATCAAATGGGTAAGATGAAGCGATGTTAACTAAATAAGTAACGATGAGTTGAATTACTAGGCATTACAAGAATTTTTATTTTAAACAGACTAGTTTCGTGACCATAAAGTCACATCATCAGGCGCTACAAGAACCAAATTAAAGTATTAATAAAATTAAGTTGAAGTCATTGTTAACTTTATTAATACTTTAATTTGGTTTTTGTAGCGCCTGATGATGTGACTTCATGGTGACGAAACTAGTCGCTTTAATATAAAAATTCTTGAGATGCCAAGTAATTCAATTTATCTTTATTTATTATTAAAAGTATTGCACTTTTGCACTTTTCATAGATCAAGGGTTTCTGTTCAATCGAATCAATTTAGTCCTCTTCATATAAAATTCTTAGGATTACCTCTATATCTGTACCAGAAATTTGAAAATTTGATCGAGGTCAAGTTGCCATTTGCTATCTCGTTAGACAGCCGCAGGCGATATTTGTAATTAATTCATCTGCCGAAGGAAGCGTGTCGATGACTTATATGATGCATGAATCGCTGTTTTGGGATTCAAGAGGTTTCGATCGTCTCTTTTTCCAACGTAGAGTACGACGACGCATTACGCTCCGTTGAATCGACGATGTCTGGAGATGATTTTCTCCTTTCCATGTTGCTCTAATGATTTGTTGCCACTGTTGCCGATGATGGGATATCGGCATTATGGGAATTTTTACAATCGCGACCCAAAAATCTCAACTTTCTTTCACTTGCATGCACCACAGACTGAAGTTGACTGCCTGCCACCGTCAATATTATCGTCGTTCCGTTTATTCTGCATTGTCGATACCCGAAAATAATATACGTCACGCCATCCTTGAAGTATATAGCAGAGAAAGCCTTTTATATAAACTATTCCAATCGGTTTTTCATCTCATACATATTTCTCTTTTGTAAGTTCGTTCACGTTAACACAAATTTACTTCTTTTCTTTATTGTCCTTTAGTTGTAGCATATGTAGCGTAAGAAAACGAGAACAAAAATTTTTTTACTACACGCATAAAGTGGATTATCGTGACAACCGAATGGGTACATTTATTTAAGAGCTCTATATGGACGCGAAATCTACTGGATATATGCAAAAAGAAGAGCATTCTAAAGTGTACTCCTATTCATATATTTATTTTTAAATGACGACCGAATATGTTTATGCAAATGTGTTTTATTTATAAAGTTTGTGGGTGCGGACCACTGTGAGTGAGCGCTTTGTCCCGTAACGATACAGTGATGGTTTATTTGCGTTCTTACAAAAGTTAATATAAGGATTCTAGGCTAAAGTCTCGGATAGGAATAACAGTCCGATTCTTCGTCTAGCCAATAAAATTATTCATATTTTTTTTTACTCTCCACGAGCAATATAGTCTCGAAAATTATCTTAGATTTTATTTGAAGTAAGTACCTAGAAGTTTTAGCAGAACGTTATTTGATAATAAAATAGTTATATCAAAATGGCAAAACAGGAAAAACCAGAGCAGAAAGTATAGAAGTCAGAAAGAATGAGCGACTGAACTGCAGCATTGCAGTTGTTACTGTCCATCCATAGTACAAGAGTTAAGGAGCTTAAAAAGCTCTTTCTCGAACAATAATTCGTATTGAAGTGGGTCTTAATTTTTACGACAAAGATCCACTGAAATATACGGAAAAACCGTCGAAGTTTATGGCATGGATTATTTTTGATGCGATTACCTATGTCGATGACGGTAATCGGAGAGGAGTAGAACAAGACATGGGAAAATCGAATTTTCTTTTTGTTTCGTTCCAAATATAACGCCGTTCAATGAAACACATGCTAAAGAAGATTTCTCCCATAAACGCTTCGCGGGAAATTATTTTTCAGGAAATGTAGAAACGAAGAAATGAAGAAAAAGTTATTTAATTTAATATAAAAGACATTGCTGGAGAAATACATATATTGAATGTGTTGTAGTCCAAGTGTGCGAACGACTCGGAGCATTTTGCTCCCACGTCTCTACTCGAAAACCTTCCTCCCACGAAAGAGGAGGCATGAAATCTCACACTACCGACCAACCTTCTTATGCCGTACATCATTGTGGTTACCGCGAGCAGCAGAGATTTGCTTTGTTTGAGTTGTCAATGGAATCGGAACACCCGCCGTATTATTCCATGAACAATTTATATGCCTTATTTGGTCCTTCGAACAACGTTCTTCTGCTCCCTCACATTTAACCCTTGCCTTGCATGTTTTTCAGTCTCCTTTGTTATTGTGTTGTACTTGTAGTTGCAGTCAATTTTGATTGCGGAAAACGCATTTTGACTTTTGAGGGAATTAGCTTAATAGAACTGCTTGGAATACGTTTGCAATCCCGGACCACTTTGTAGGAGAGCGAAATGTATTCACTGCATAAATTGGCATTAATTGATTTCTGTGATCTACGCAGCGCATGGAATTCCTTTAGAGATTTAGATGAAGGTGAGTCAAGAAGTAATATTAGCAAGCCGTAGATCACCACTTTATTGGATCGTTAATCATTCGCAAGAGATAAAATTGGTGAAATGGAAAGGGGTCGTGGAAGGTATATCTACATGGAAAGAAGTGATTGGAAGTTGTCCGGTCGCCTAACCGGCGCACATCGAAAAGCGATTTTTCCAACAAACTCGGTTTTGTCTAGCATTCGAAGTCGTCGCGTTTGCTCGCTTGAACGTAGTCGTTTCTAAATCCCGTTCGTTAGATATGCAAATAAGACGGCACAACAATTTCCCTCCATACACATACACATACACACACACACACACACACC
>JARJEB010003276.1:0-10184 GCA_030264535.1 Liometoxenus newtonarum
ATATAAATTATAAGTTGTACTTACTTCGGTTGCATAAAGTACATCCAAAATCTTCTGTATGAGAGGATTGTTATCATCCGACTCTTGACACATAACTTCAATATCTCGCAATTTCCCAAAGTAGAAATCACGCTCTTTTTCGAGGCCTTCCATACTGACTTTCAGTTCCATTACTTGATTCGTCAGGTCTTCAACTTTACCATTATCACCTCTGCCTACACCACCAACAGCTCTTGGAGGTATTGCCCGTGGAGTGGCTTTGGGCACTAAAAATTTGCAAATTTAGTAAAAACTAGGAATTTTTTTTACGATTCTAGTATTTGATGATTTGTGTACATGCAGAAAAAAACTACAAACAATAAGCCAAATAAAACATGCACATGCAATGAAATATGTTAGTAAAAAACTAATAAAAAAGCAAATTCATTGTTGAAACTGAAAGTAATGAGATTATGAATGAACAGGGAAAATGCATTTTCACTGAAATATTTAATTCCCTTCATGTCTCGTTTTCATTTTTTGTCTCAACATATTTCAATTATCATTTACATTGATTTTCATTTGTTTGCATGGTTTCGTAAATTGTTTTTAAAACATACTGGCTTTGGTGATGCCGATCGGTTTCTTGATGACGGCGGCGGCAACTTGAACTACCGGTTTGCGCGTCATCATCGTGCCACCGCGAGGCGCGTGAGCGCTATCGCCGCCCATCATTTCACCGCCGCGCATATCAAGCGCATTGTACTCGTTGCCGTGATAGTTTGCGTCGAAGAACTTCTTGAACCATTGCAGAAATTCAAAATTGTCCTGGAATCTGCCTTTCACCAGTCTGTCTATAGGGACGATCTATGTCGAAACAAAAATGGTAGAAAGAAACAAAAAGAAATGAGAATCTGATGAACGAAAGAAAACAATGATAAAAATAATGAACAAGTACTGTTACAATTAGCAATGAAATATTTCTAAATGCTAATACATTAACAGAAAGTTCATTAAACAACTTTTGATGACCCAGGTTCTCGTTGTAGAGGCGACTACGATTGTATGGTGATGTACATTGATTGACGGCGTAAGATGAATTCCGTGTAATACAACTCACATGGACAATCACATAGCTGAACGAATGCTTTCAGAATCAAAAGTAAACAAAGCACATTTTGCTAACAAATGATCTTATTTATGTCAATGTTATTATTTTTATTTATGTGCTCTTTCTTGTGGTATATATAGTAAAATGCACCAAACCATGCAGTAAAAGTAAACTAAATTACATAATCTGAGAAATATAAATCATGAACATGAATAATTTTACGAGATATGGTCGGGATTAAGAGGCCCAGGAAATAATTTTGGCCACGGGGGGAGGAGCTTTTGTTCTTCATTTCAAAGTTTTTCTAGTAAGCTTGTGCTTCAACAAATAACAAAATATAAGATTATAGATAGATTTATTTAAATATGACTTTGAAATCAAAATTGGACGTTGGCGCTGGCCAATAGAACACAATTTGAATACACACTCAAGGGTGCTCGTCGCTGATGCTCATGAGTGCCAAGCAGTAGGCAGCGCTGAACATGGCCCACCAAATCGACAAAACGAACAAAGCTATCCGGAACCTATTAATCGATAATAAATATTATCGATATTATCCCATTTTCACGAATTATTGAAATATATTTTTTCTAAATGTAATTTGTTAAACAAAATAAAAACAAATAAATCGGGATGAATGAGAAGCATATCGGGCATACAGGGTGTTTCAAATGTAATTTGTAGAGGATTTATTAAATACGAATTATAACGGTGTTCGACACGAAATGGGAGAGAATTTAAAAAAACTAAATACTGAATATGATTTAAGCAGATGTTTTTCTGAAGTATATAAGTCAGTATAGACTCGCACCGCACCACTTTCCGACCTTATATACTACTATTTCGTAAATCGCCTATCTATGTAGAAGGCGGATGAAGTATTGAACGAACCGTCATTGAAAAACTGAACTTTTGATACTAGTTTAAACACATTTCAGCCTTGATCGCAGATTAAAGTACGATTGAAAAAACTGGCCCGTAATATTTAATAAAATAATTTTCATAAAAACAGAAGAAATACGGCATTCATTCAAAACATTCAATGAATTGCGACAAACCCCTGTTTCGGGAAGAAATATTAAGAATATCCAAAAATTATTTTAGTAAAACTTATGTGGAATTGAGAGCCGCAGAACTTAAAATTATTTTGAAGTCTACAGGGTGTTCCACAATTAACAAATTAAAATGTATTTCTCAAATATTTTTAACACGTATAAAAGGTTTTCTTCGCTACTCTCTGAACTTTTCGAAATATTCGAAAAATTATATTAAAAACAAAGTTTTCAAATCATCAGATATAAAGTAGTGTCTCTTCAAATTCTTCACAGTAAACGGAATAATTTCTGCTGAAATTCATTCTGAGTGCTGAAATGAAACTAGTCAAAGGAAAATAAAAATAATTATTCATGTACTATTTGAAAAATTTATCAAAAACATGAAATTACAAAGCAGCAAAACTTTTTTTTAAATTCTTTTGAATAATCGCATTTCAGCACGCTCTGAGAATGAGTTGGAGAAGAAATAATTCCGTTTACTGTAAGGAATCTGAAGGGACACTAATATATTTCTGATTACTTGAAAAAAAAAAATTCGGATCTGAACGAATATTTCGTAAAGTTTAGAGAGTAGCAAAAAAAATCCTTTACACGTGTTAAAAATATTTCAGAAATACATATTAACAAGATACAAAAAATATGTGGATCCATTTAAAGAAATGAAACTTTATGTAATTTTTCAATTGTGGAACAAATTGCAAAATAATTTTAAATTGAGCGGCTCTCAATTGCACATAAGTTTTACTACAATAATTGTTGGATATTTTAACTTTTTCTGTCCAAAACAGGGATAAATGAAATAGTACGAATTTATTTGTACCAAACCTCCTGCATAGAAATAAACAATAAACCCACCCATTTTAGGCAAGCACAAGTAGCAATAATTGATATTAGTATAATTTTGGAGAGAGCAATTTAAGATGTAAGGATTTTCTATATGCTAACATGGAGAAAATCAAATCGAGAAGAAAATTAATGAATTAATGAATGCATAAAGAAAAACGCACGAAAAATGGCACCAAAATGCAGATGCAAATTTAAATTTTGTAAATCGTATGATTTATAATAAGCAGCTATTGTAATTTTTCAAGAATCAATTTCAGCTGTTGGTCTGCCAGTGTTTCAGTTGTATTACCTGGACGTCTTACACCGTGACCGTTACCCTGTCTGCTGAGTGGCTGACGGGCGATAAAACCACCGTGATCATTTGCGGCGTTGCCCAAAGAAATTCCGCCACGCGCTTCCAATGCATCATATGCTCGCCCATCATAATTCGCATCAAAGAACTTCTTGAACCATTGCAAGAACTCAAAGTTGTCTTGAAAGCGGCCCTTTATTAACTTATCTACTGGTATTACCTAAATACGCATCACAAAAACAAAATGCACCACAATTTAGTTCAATACTTCATCTATTGATCAGTAGCAATTATTGTGATTTTACATCTTCTGTGGTTCATTTTTTAAGTTACGCAGACATACTTTTGTTGCTTACCTTATCTACAGTCATCTTTTTAAATCCAGCTTGCAATAGCTTGAAGTTTTGGATGTATTCGTGCTCTAAGTTGGTCTTAAATTTGACGCGTTTTAGGGGCACTGAAGTTGGAAATAACATGTCCATAAATTGGCAATAAGCGGCGCCGGTGCATAGCTCTTCAATTTTGCCAAAACTGCTTGACAAACAATCGTTCACCCATGCTAACATGTCATGCCTAGAGAGGTTCTCTGTGGTTACGTTGGTCGAGTACACATTCACTGCCATGATAATTATTGATGTTTTATTTAGTTCTATTTCGCTATTTATTTTCACCTAAAAATACAATTCACTACAATTATTTCCTCCAAAATGCAGTTTGTTCAAATAAATAAATTAAAAATAAACTGGAATGACTTCTCAAGCAGAATTACAATATTTGAAGATCTTATTCACATGAACGGTAGTTTCTTTTTAATATACGAGTACTAGAGAATTTTGCTGTGTAAAATGAGATGTTTCGATAAATTAGATTTTGCCTGTCTAATTTTTCCTCTCAAGCATAAAATATAAATGGATACAAAAACAACAACAAAAACAATTTGGTTTGCTGAATTTTTCCCATTTCTGCTTTAATTATATTTATCAACTGGATGGTTTGTGTTCCTAAAAATCCAAACTTAACCTTACTTTTGTAAATATAAAATTTTTGCCGCATCGAGGCCGACGACGATTTTGCATTTGATATTTGTTGAAACTATGTGTATTATAACATCAAAAGAGAATGAATAAAATTCGCCAACTAAAAGTTCGAAGGTGATTTTGAAATTATAGATAGTACCGTTAAATGCTTGAGGTGTTTTATAATCTAAAAAAGCAAGAATCCAAGAACCACGTCCCCTTGGCTAAAAATAACTCTCACGGTCTGCGGATGGATGTTGTATATCACGCAGGCTAATTCAGGCGGTATCTTCTACGATTTTTATAAATTCTTCGTTCGACCGCCGTTCACCGCCAAACCAATTTATCAGTTTCGAAGAAGCGCTTTCAATAATTACTCATATGTCCTCTAAAAACTATTGCACTTTAAATGATCATGAGTTTCTTCATAAATGCTATGCTAAAGTCAAATAAACCGAAACTTGTTTTTTTTTCCCAACCCCAACTGCTTGCGATACTGACGTGACGGATGATGCTTTCTTGGCATTCGTCGTAATGTATGTTAATGACAATTAGGCAAATTATGCCCAAGCAACAATTTACAGGTAATTTTATAACGTAAATCATGCAAGTCCAAAGTGTATATATTGAAGTTGTAATTATTACTCACGTTTTCGTCATTGATTGTATGCCGAAACGCCGAGAGTGGTACTCGCCTGATATATCACACCGAATAATTTTTATAAGTGACACATTGCATTGCTTTCACACATTGCCTATTTCTAGGTACTTGTGGTATTTTCACTAGGGATATGCGGATTTGCACAAGTATTGGCAGCACTTGCTGTCAAACGTACTGAACTGGCGGGATATTCGAACAATTGAATAAATTAGGTGCGTTTTACTGCGGACGAAAGTTACACCAACGAGACTGATACCGTTTTCGAGTGGCAGAACTAGTTTAACACTGGTGCACTTTTTGTGTTCCAATGGCATTTTCAGTGCAGAATTTTGTTTTCTAATAGGAAACCTAGTGCAATAAAAATGCACCAGTGTAAAAAAAATCTGCACGAGTTCTACGAGCCGGGTTCAGTTCCAGTGTAATATATTGTGGTTATGTTAATCAATTTATGATGGATTCCAGACTTGATTTGTTAGCCGAACTTCTATCTTCCAGTTCTTCATCAAGTGATGAAGACCTGTACGACTTTTTGAATCTTTTATAGGTTATGTTCTAAACGATTTTTAAAATGTGTATTCCAATGAGGGGACACGATGGTAAGGATTATACAAAACCGTTCAGAAAGGAGTTAAAACCTCAGATTAAACCGAAGTAGATGCACAATGCATTGGCTTGTTTCGCTACAAAATAACTTTGTTGTTTGTTGATATGGCAAGGACGGCGCATGCGTAGTCGGTACTCAAACGTTTTGCGCACGGTTGCAAGATCTCCAAAATCAAGTCAGTAAAGTGACTTTAAAGATCTGGACGAAATCAGGTTAATAATGCGTAAACATCTTTTAAACATTAAACCAATTTACTTTAAAATAAATGCAAAAACTAAAACTTAAATTATAAAATTTATTTACTTATGTAACAACTAGGAATATACCATTTTATTTCGTTGATGATGAATTAGTTAATCACTGTTTAATTATTAATATTTTGCTCTTATATACATTTATGATTATGACTAATGAATATTAAGCCGCAATATCGCTTTCCTGTGCGACCAACTTTGAAGTCATCGTCGACAAAATGTTGTGAGCAAACAAATATATATTATATTGTTGGTTCAACTTCTCAGTGTGAGGAATACAACTTCCCAAAAAAAGGATCCATTGTTTGCGGACGACTAAATTGCCTTTTGGAATCCTGTGTAAATAATATTAGAGAATGAAACACAATCAAGACGAGAAAGACATTCATGTTGAGCAAAGTTTATAAATAATTAATTACTTACTGATGAAAGGTAAATTCGTACTCCCTTTAACGTATTTTGTAAGTTCTGCAAATACGATTCATTTTAACACAACATTTTACACAATTATTCAAAAGTGTATATACCCCAGGTCAGAGTGAGCTGTTTCTTTTTGCTTTCTTTAGAATTGTTATTTGAGATTGAGAGGAATGGCAACGTCGCATAACGCCGCCATTACGCCATATGGCACTCATGACCGCTGAGACGAGGGGAGCTTTGTTAGTTTTGTTTCAAACAAACCTGTGTTTATGCTGCATCTACATATGTTTAATCTGAGGTTAAAAAGTAGCGGGGAAAAAATTACCTTCGTTCAGAATGCGTGTGGTGTTTATCCAAAGGTTACCCAAACGCAACCTACTGCATGGGAACGGGAAGAATTACCCACGCATGCGCTGTTAAATATAATACAATTTTTGACGGGTTGGGATGTTTAATTCAGACCTATGTGTCTTTTTTTTACAATTTTTTTGATTTGTTGCTATTGCCACTGCTACACCTTTTCAGAAACCATGGAAAATTTCAAAAACGCTAATGACAGAAGACGTATTAAACGATAGTAGACATTTAAAATGGCAGGTTATATCTCGGTTTATACCGAATCATTCAGAATGAATGCTTACCCACGGATGAGATCACAAGGTTGTTACCTTACCCTTACTCAAACTGTTTCCCTCATTCTCAACGGCATCATGGTGTAGTTTTTTTCTGATGAATTGGTATTACACTGGATCTGCACGAGTGTTGCCACTGGAAAACGCTATAAAATGCAATACAATAAAAGGCTTCGTGAATTTTTAAATCATTTTGACATATAACTTATGAGTGGCGGTACAAAACATGTTAGCTCAGCGAGTTTATGGTTTACTTAGCCTTAATGTGTTTAAGGATCACTTTTAAAGAACCGTTAAAACCGCTAAACTGGCTATAGGCTAGACACGTACATCACTCACTAATGCAGATCCTTACAACATATCCTGTTTTCTTACAATGCAATTACGAAAATATTTCGATCCATGTTTTATTTTTCGAAAATTCATGTTTCAGAAGACAAAAACGTGAGCTAAAATGCGAGTTAATTCTGACAGCCTCAAACCATACAATTTCACCGTCTCAATCATGAGTTAAAAAGGTACACTCCAGCGAGTGAAACTATCCAATAAAACACCGTTCACTTGCTCCAGTTAGGTGAGTTAACTTGCAATAAAACGCACCTATTGTGGATGGCTGCAAAGGGGTTTACGGAAACTGATCCGTTCAGTAATCGGCTGCTTATACCCTGGGTGAGTGCCTTTGCATGCTGTAAAAATGCTCACGTTTATGCACGATGTTGCATTGCTGGAACGCACCAACGGTACCCGATCACTGACAGGGTCAATTTCCGCTAATTATATATACCCTGCGTTCGGTTATTCAACTCTATTGACTCTTTTTGCTCTAAATTCTCTTGAGTCGTTCGGCTATTCTATAAACAGTGAATGGAGGTTTCTCTTTATACGTATAAAAACCCCACTCCAGCTTCACTGTAGCACCACTCCACTCTGTCTGAATAGCCGAACCCAGCTATAATAGCGTTTTCCATTTAATACACTAGTGGCGTTTCCACCTTCTTGGCAGAATCGGTTAGAGTTAGACAAATTTAAAGTTCTGACCGTTCATGAATGGACTGAGTGAATTTACTTATCCTCACTCCAACCAAGTCCGCTAATCCGAAACGGCCCCCCAATTGTTTTTCAACGTTCAACATCAGGGAGCCCGTTCCGGAAGTACGCTCTCGAGGTAATTCGGTTTTTAGTCCTGAAAGCGCACTCTTCACTCAAGTGTTTCTGAACGGATTCGAGCGTAGTTCGGAGCATAACATCATATTTCACATCGCCAGCGAATAACTTAACCTAATACTAAAAACATTTTACGAAACCATCCCGATACATTTTCATGAATTTTCCAAGCAGGCTTCATAATGAACAAAAACCTTGATAAGAATATGTTAATAGGAGTCATTACGGTTTTAATGGCTTGCAAACATGTAGCTCTCGATGATTTAGTGCAGTCACCATTAGAATCATCTGATGAAGATGAAAATTGATGATAACTGTAACATTAAATCCTAGGAAAAAAGTGCGCCCCGCCATTATCAATTCATTCCAACCAGAATTGCAATTTGTTCCAAACCTAACTTTTATGTTTGGTAATTCGGTTTCTATGGTCTTTTTGGAGTGAGTTTAGCACAATTTCCTAATTACTCTCAAAGTTCAGACTGGGTATGCGGGAGCGCGCTTAGGAGGGTTTACTCCGCACATTCTGAACGATGAAGACTCTTGGGAGTGTAATAGTGCGAGTGAATAGAAAAATTAATCATAGATTTATGATTAATTTTTCTTACAAATTTTCATACAAATCATAAATTTATGATTAATTTTTCTTTTCAAATCGAATCGATTCGAAGAATCGATTCTTTTTCAACAGCCACGGGATTCGGGATTGGCTTCTGACATGTGACTGACAACTGTCAGAAAACTGAAACTTGTCTAGTCGAGTAGGAGGTTTGTAAGGATCTTGCCATTTTGGTTTTCAGTGTCATTACGTATTTTTTACAATATTCTGAAAAAATAGGACTGTTTGAGAAAGATCTTAATCGGATGGCAAAGAATCGATTTTCTAATTAATCGATTTTTAATTAAGGCATTCTAAACACTTGACCCTCGCGGATGAAAACTTGATGTCTAAGGCTGGCTAGTGAGTAAACCAGAGAGTTTAATATAAATAGATAGGCCCGGTAACGAAGCAAATACAAAAATGCATAGAAACTAACACACCTGGCGGTAAGAGCATGGAACAGTATGGTCAAAATCAAATGTATTTAAAATCTAACCTTAAAATTATCGTTATCACTCGAGACGTCAAAACGGAGCTCGAAATCAAAAGAATTTTCGTTCATTGTGTTGTTTAAAAAACGTATATAGGCGTGGTGTGTACTGCGTGTACTGCTGTTCCAGACTGCACACGATTCAAGGAGATTTGTGTATTCATTTTTGGGGGTAACTGGTAATTACAACTGAAAAGTAAGAAAAGCAAAGATTGTTATTTGCTAAAATTAAATCGTGGACTTCTTACAGTTTAGATTTCTTGAAGAAAATGATTGTGGTGAATATTTCAAAACTAACTACGATTTGCAAATGATCACTGGTGTGGTCAATTAATTTTTAAAGATAAACCTATTATAATATTATGTTAGTAACAATTATAGGTAGTGAAATAGAAAATTAGGCAAACGATTACATAAATTAATAAGTTTCAGGGGCCAATAAAGAATACTTTGCTTATTGTAGAAATCTATATACAAAATTTAAATTGTTATTTAAGACTTTTTCTTTTTTTTATGTAATTTGGGAATTAAATAATGCATTTAGTATTTGAATTTCCCGCTGATTGGTTGTCAATAAGATGGCTACCAGTGCGGACAACATTTTAGGTTCTGGCCCTCCCTATAGTAATATATTAAACTCTCTGGTTCCGATCCGTTGCTTGGTTTAGCCGGAACTTTTTTCACAGCTTACACACATCACACACACAGACACACAGCCACACACACGGACCTCAAGCCAAAAACCACTTTTTCGGACTCAGGGGATCGAGATTCGTGGAGATCCGTTGATATCCCGACTTCGACCAAACGGGGTGAATCCAATACTTTCCTATAGTATACCTAAGGTATAGTATCGGAAACTAACAAGCAGTATATAAATCGGTAATCACATACTTAATGTGTACATTCTAGTACGAGCGTTCGACCTGGTCGGACGTGTTTGCTAGTGCTCCGTGTTGTGTTTGGTGATCCAGCCACAACCGCTGTTCCGCCGTGCCGGCCATCTGGTGAGTTCATTCTTTATTTCTACTGTGAGCGAATGCACGTTTACTCACAGTAGTG